>JAQQSW010005754.1:0-14108 GCA_028646575.1 Pseudocheirus occidentalis | reverse complement strand
AAATGGATAAATATTTACAAAAATATAAATTGCCCAGATTAACTGAAGAGCAAGCAAAATATTTAAATAACCCCATCTCAGAAAAATAAATTGAATAAGCAATCAATGAACTTCCTAGGAAAAAATCTCCAAGGTCAGATGGATTTACAAGCAAATTCTATCAAACGTTTAAAGAACAATTAATTCCAATACTTTATTGACTATCTGGGAAAATGGAAGATGAAAGAGTCTTACCAAATTCTTTTTATGATACCAATATGGTATTGATACCTAAATCAGGAAAAGGTAAAGAAGACAAAGTTAATTATAGACCAATTTCCCTCATCAATATAGTTGCAAAAAATTTAAATAAAATATTAGCAAAAATATTACAGCAACTTATAATGAAAATAATACACTTTGATCAAGTAGGATTTATTCCAGGAATGCAAGGATGATCCAATATTAGGGAAACTATGAGTATAATTGATCATATCAACAACGAAACTATTAGAAACCTCAATATTATCTTAATAGATGCAGAAAAAGATTTTTTGACAAAATACAACACCCATTACAATTAAAAATACCTGAAAGCAAAGGAATAAATGGAGTTTTCCTTAAAAAAATATTTTGCATCTGCCTAAAAATGTCAGTGAACTTTATATGTAATAGAGATAAGCTAGAAACATTTCCAATAAGATCAGGGGTGAAGCAAGGATGTCTACTGTCACCCATTACTCAGTTTGGTACTACAAATTTAGCTGTACCAATAAGAGAAATAAAAGAAATTGAAGGAATCAGATTAGGTAAAGAAGAGACTAAGTTATCATTCTTTGCAGATGATATGATGACATACTTAAAGAATCTTAAAGATTCAAATATGAGATAATAAATATTTATAGTAAAGTTGCAGGATATAAAAATGAACCATCATAAATCCTTGGTATTCCTATATATTTCTAACAAAGCCTAATGGCAAGAAATAGAAAGAGAAATTCCATTTAAAGTTATTGTAGATATTTGGGAACCTGTCTTCCAAAATAAACCCAGGAACTATATGAACACAATTATAAAACACTTTTCACATAAAGTCAGATTTAAATAATTGGAAAAACATCAGTTGCTTGAGTTTATGCCAAGCTAATATAATAAAAATGACAATGCTACCTAAATTAGCTTACCTATTTAGTGCCATACCAATCAATCTACCCAAAAAGCATTTTATAGAACCAGAAAAATAATAACTAAATTCATCGGGAAGAACAAAAGGTTCAGAATATCAAGATAATTGATGAAATGAAGAACAAGGGAAGATGGATTTACCGTACCAGATTTTAAACTGTATTACAAAGCAGGAGTCATCAAAACTACTTGGTACTAACTGAGGAATAGAGAAGTGGACAAACAGAATAGGTTAGATACACAAGACACAGTGATCAATGACTATAGTAACCTTCTGTTTGATAAACCCAAAGACTCTGGTATAAGAATTCACTATTTGTCAAAAACTGCTGGGAAAACTGGATAACAGTATGGCAGAGCACAGACCAATTCCTTACATCATATACCAAACCAAAGTCTAAATGTGTTCAGTATCTAGATATAAAGACTGATACTGTAAACAATATGTGAGAGCAAGGAATAGTTTACCTGTCAGTTTTATGGAGAAGAAAAGAATTTATGACCAAACAAGAGATAGAGAGCATTATGAAATGCAAAATGGCTAATTTTGATTACATTAAATTGAAAGGGTTTTGTACAAAGTCAACATCACCAAGACTAGGAGAGAAGTAGAAAATTATGAAACAATTTTTAGAACTAGTGTCTCTGATAAAGGCCTCATTTCTAAAATATACAGAGAACTGAGTCAAATATATAGGAATATAAGTCATTCCCACAACTGATAAATGGTCAAAGGATATGAACAGGCAGTTTTCAGAAGAAGAAATTAAAGATACCTATAATCATATGAAAAATGCACTAAATCACTATTGATTAGAGAAATGCAATTCAAAACAATTCTGAGGTACCACATCTCACAAGTCAGATAGGCTAAGATGAGAAAACAGAAAAATGAAAATGCTGGAGAGGATGTGGAAAAATTGGAACACAATGCATTGTTGCTGGAGTTGTAAACTGATCCAACCATTCTGGAAAGCAATTTTGAACTATGTCCAAAAGGTTATAAAAACTATACACCATTTGACCTAGCAATACCACTTCTAGGTCTGTATCCCAAAAAGATCATACAAATGGGAAAAGAACCTGTATATACCCGAATATTTACAGTAGCTCTTTTTGTGGTAGTAAAGAATTGGAAATCAAAGGGATACCCAACAATTGGGGAATGGCTTAACAAGTTGTGGTATATGAATGCAAAGGAATAGTATTGTACTATAGCAAATGAGGAGCAGACAAACTTCATAACAACCTGGAGGGATTTATATAAACTAATGCTGAGTGAGAGGAGCAAAACCAAGAGAACATTGTGCACAATTATAGACACAACATATCTGTGATGACTGACTTTGATACACAAGATAGATGAAAGCAATGCAATGTTCTAAGACAACTCCAAAAGACATGATGGAAAAGGCTATCCCTATCCAGAGAAAGATTTATGGAGTCTGAATGCAGATGGAAGCAAACTACTTGTTCTCTCTTTTTTGTTTTGCTTTGTTCCATCTTTGTTGTTGTTCATTCCATTGGTTATAATCCTTCTTTACCATTTGACTAATGTTTAATATGAAGGTATTTGGAGAGCCTATATTGGATTGCATGCTGTCATGAAGCATAGGGGGAGAAAATTTGGATCTTAAAAGCTTGTGGAACTAAATGTTGTAAAGTATAAGTGAATATTTTTTTTTGCTTTTTTGGGAGGGGGAAGGCAGGGCAATTGGGGTTAAGTGACTAGCCCAAGGTCACATGGCTCGTGTATCAAGTGTCTGAGGCCTGATTTGAAATCAGGTGCTCCTGACTCCAGGGCCGATGCTCTATTCACTGCACCACCTAGAGACCCCAATAAATAATTAAAAAAGCTTTAAAGATCATTATGTTTCAGGCATTAGCAAGACCCTAGGAACATAAAGATGAAAACTAGATCAGTCCTCTCTGTAAAGGAGTTTATCATCTAAAGAGCAAAAATTAAAATGTCATGCTAAATACACACACATATACACACATGCATATATGTGTATTACATATGTACATACATACACCCACACCCACACCCACACACATATATATATATATATATATTTTGGGGGGGGGAGGTTTAGACATAAAAAAGATGGTATTTTTCTTTTTATTTGGGGACAGAAGGCACATATAATATAAAAAAATCAAAAGCTTATCTGACATACATTTGTATTTTCTTTCCCTTGCTGTCAAATTGTAAGCCTGGAGTTCATTTGTATGTTCTTAGGGCCTGGGTCTGCTCATGCAACTCCCTCATCCTAGGGGTAGCTATATGCGAATATCTTGAAAGCGACCACTTGGGATACTGCAGTGGATCAGGCCTGGGAGGAGTTCCTTGACATTGGTTCATTTCTTCCCCTTCTGCTTCATGTGTACAACAAAATAGTCCTTGCATGTGATGGTCAGCCTGACAATTAGTGAAAAGAAACTTTGAAAACCCACCTTGCCATCTCAGCACTGATCCAGGTCTTTCATAGTCTTGTCTACAGGTAAAGGGTGTTTCTGGTTTTCCAAGAATCCAGGGAACTCTTTTTCCATGAGACCACTAAGATCTTCTGTTAAGTAGCCTTTGTCTCCAGCAAACTTGTGAAACATAAACATCATAGTTTCCATGGCATGTTCCATTTGAGATGGCATCTTGGCAGAGTCTTCTGAAACCTTGTTTAAGCAAGAAGCAGCAGCTGAGCATGAATGGAACAAGTAGACTGCCCACATATATGTTGATATTTATACATAAAAAAAATCTTATGTATCTTCTACTGAGAGAGAATGAATTGGTGCTTTTGTGCTAAATAACAGAAAATTCACTTCAGGAATGAAAGTTATTACTATTGACTTTCTTAATCAAAATGCCAATAACAAAAAATGAATAAAGCACCCACAATGTGCTATATTCATTGTGCTATGCATTTTACAATTATCTCTTTTATTATAAATCACCCTTGGAAAGGGTTGTTATTATTATCCCCTGTTCACAAATTAAGAAACAGGCAAATAGTTGTCAAGTGACTTGCTCAAGGTCATAGAGATAGTAAGAGTCTGAGGCTGGATTTGAACTCAAATATTCCTGACTGCAGTCCCCCTGTCCTAGACACTGTGGCACATTTGAATTACATTTACAACATAGAACTTCTGCACACATTATGATAAAAAAAACAGAGGGAATAAAACACTATTTCTGACCTTTAGGAACTCTTTCTGTCCTTGCATATATTAACCATTTGCTTACATCTTGGCTAAGATTCAAATGTCAGTGCTCTCAGTGTGGTGACTTTTATATTGCTACTTTTTTCTCCCTGCGTACTGTACAAACTTCTTGTACATTTTTGCCCAAAACATTTATTGAGTAGTGGGCATACATTAAACATTCAAATTCAGCAAACACTTATTAAGCACCTGCTAAGTGCGTGACACTTTGCTGAGCATTGAGAGATTAGCTTTTGCTACTAATTGCTTCTTTCAATGATGTGTAAATTGTTCTGGCAAACATACATTTATATACTCTAACATGTGTAGATTTGAAAATACAAAATATATCACTTTTCCCAGCATTCCATTGAAATGCTGATTTCTATGCAGGTCATTGACTAGTTTCATTATTAACCATCCCTCTGCTTCATTAATATTATTATACTGAAATTATTTGGGGGCTAGAATCATGCCCTTCCTGAGTTCTTCCTTTTGTTCACTAAAGACTTAACTTTTCTCAACATTTTCTTTGTTTATCCTGTTTTTCCTTGTTTCAAGACTAGTGTTGGATACATCTTTGGAAGGTGGGAGTGAGACAAGGGGAGAGTTTCAAATTAAAGTAGAACCCTTGTATAAATGAGAAAAGAATCTTTGTCAAAATAGTACATCATTACTATGTCTTCAAATCCTTAACTTAATAGTCACTTTTAATTACCTTCATGCTTTCAATGCACCACTAGGTCCTGCAAAAATTCTCTGTGTATTATTTCTCAGATCAACTTCCTCTCATATAGTATAGTCTGAGAGTATAAAAAACCCTCTACTGATAACTTTAGTCTTCTGTAACCTCCAACCTTTCCTACAAATCATCATATCAGAATGTTGTTCACATTTTTAAAGTTCTAGCTGATTATTAAACTTAGAATTCCTGATAGTGGAATTTCAGTTCACTTTGAAAAAAATGATTATCAGGTTAAGCACAATACTAGACACAAGTTATTAAAAAACAAGAAAGGGACAATCTTTGTATTCAAGAATAATGAAATTTAATAGAGTGTCTAAGAAAGGGATATGAACAACTTTAATACAAATCAGACTGTGATATCTTACTTAGGAAGAGCATAAGATACTAAGCTTTTTATGAAAGAGAGAATATATCTGTGTGGGGAGGTAGGCACACATATGACAGAATTGAGAGATGGAACTTCAGCTAAGCTTTGAAGGTTGGGAGAAATTTTAATACTCAAAGAAGGGAAGGCAGAGATCTAGTCAGGAGGGTAAGCTGGTGCCTTTCTGAGCATGAGTAAAGGCTTGAGGACAAGAAAGAATGGGACAGAGTAGAAAAAGAGTTTATCTATATCAAGAAGAGCATAAAGAAGAAAAGTGAGTAATAAAAATTACGGAGAAAGCTAAGTGGTGCAATGGATAGATCTCTAGGCCTAGAGTCAAGACTCTAATTAAAAAGCAGCCTCAGACATTTACTTACTAGGTATGTGACTAGGCAAATTGCTTCATTGCTCTCTGTCTCTGTTTCCCCAACTGTAAAATGGGGATAACTTGTTTAATACAGATTTCAATTTGGTGTCCACTTTTATTGTCTATCAAATGTATACTCATGATTGAATTTTATAGGTTTTCTGCTTAACTGCATGTCATAATCTAGATAAAAGCCATTATTCATGTGCTTGGTTTTTTCCTTGTTTGGATGGCTAGACAAAGCAATTATGAGTGGTTACAGATCTGTTTCACATGATACTGCAATATTCTAGGACTTTGCATAACCAACTTGATACCATTATCAAACAAAACATTGGAAGCACCTCACTCTCCACAGGAAATCTTTCTTAAACATTTATTCTTTGTTATATCTCCTCCATGGTAGAAGAGAAAACTGTTTAGCAGAAATGGCTTTTTTATTACTACATAGTAATGATCAAAGGATTAGTTCACATTTAGGTGTTTTGCAACATATTATGATGAATTTTGTAGAATTTTGATGTATAGGCTGGAAATAACTATTTGGAAGAGAAACTTCAAGGTCATGTTTTTCTTTATTCAATCACTCACTCAAAAAGTAAACAAATTATAAATGCAGTGTGATCTTTATATCTTTGGGTCAGTTGCATAATGTAGGATGTGGTGTATTGTGGAATACCATTTGTGAATTCCTGATGGTTCTGTAAATACCCTTAATCATGATGCTCTCAAAGGGTGTGCAGATTATCCTCATAAAAACGTATAGAGGTGAGAAAGGAAGCATAAAAGTCAGTACTTATTAATGGTCTCATGGGTGTCTTTTTTAAGAATTAGCAAAATACAGGATTCCCCCCATCTTATGTCTTTTCTGTCTTCCTTTTCCTTAAAATGCCTTTTAAATAAATCCTTTATTGCCCTCCCAATTGCGTCAGTCCCAACATGAGTTTATACTTCTTATGATAAAACTGTTTTTCTTTTTTTTTCTTTCTTTATTTTTACCATTTATACCTCCTCTGTGATAACATTTTGCAATAACAAGTGAAGGGACAAATATGGCCTTTTCTCCTTGAAACTGAAACAGATTTATTATAAAAGACCATGCAAGTGATTACATTCATCATGATCTTCCAATATCCTCATATGTTAGATTTTACAAAAAAAATGATTTTTCAGCTGCTATTGGCTAAAGTTGTTGTATCTTGTTTTGTGCTACACTAAAAGTAGGGCTGCAACAATTGCATACCATTCCTGGATAGAATGCTGAACCTTGACTCAAAAAAATCTATGTTAAAATTCTAGATTGGACAATTACTAGCTATATAACCCTAGCCAAGTTAATTAGCCCGAAGGTGAATTCTTCAGTCTTCATAGCTGTAAAATGCAGATGATGAAAATGGTATCAATATTTCAGAGTTATTGTGGGGCTCAAATGAGAAAGTATCTGTAAAGCACATTGCAAAAATTAAAACATTTTGCAAATGTCAGCAGGTAACTATTATTTTAAAACAACAAAAACCAAAAAAAGCACATATTCACTTTCTAATGCAATGTTTGGCCCTTTTTGTCTCTAAAATATTATAGGCATACCAAAATTTGGAATACCAAAAATTATTTGACAAAAATTTTATATTAAATTAATTTTCATTGTGTATATGTTCTTTCTTTTTAGGAGAAAGATTTGATTTCCAACCCACATCCACACTTATATAAAAATATATTAAGTTAGCTAATGTAATTATAGCAGTAATACTAAAAAAGTTTAATATTTAAGAAAGATGTTCTGTTATTTCTTTTTTGAGGTAAAAACCACTTTGAGTATGTAAGAAGGAAAGCATGTAACTAGATGTTCAATTAAGCTAAATAAACAAAGGCATTGTAAATAGGTAAGTAAGTTTTAGCAGCTTACCATAAAAATCAACTCTACTAACTCCTTTATTTGCATATCCACTAAGAACCTGTGAACTAGCCTTCTATTTAGCTGACATTTTTTCTTCCATTTTCAATTAGAGCTAGACCATCAAAATTGAAAAAATTCAATTCCTACAGTAGTTAGTCATCTCAATGATCATTGGAGAAAGACATCACATTTAGAACATCAAAGCAAAATCAAAGTTTATAGATGATCTAAATTCTGTGAGGTATCTAGTGTTTTTGTCACTTTGCTCACTTCTTCCATTGTTAGTAAAGATGCAGTAGGGTTAAGAAGAAAACTGAGGACTTTTTGTCACTTCACCTCTTTCCATAAAACCAAGACTTCCCCAAATATTTATTCTTCATACAGTTCATCTCTTCATTCATGAAAATGGGACGGGAATTACTTATGCTAGAGTAAAATGATTAAATTCTTGATCTATGCAATTAATCTCCAAATGGTTTAACCGCTTTAAACCACTTTTGATATGTACTGTTTCTTCTTTTTGATACAATCACTTGTTTTTACCAGGTTTGGCACTTAGTTGATAAGATTTTAATAATTTTTTTTATATAATGAAACCATATCACACTGGATTCTAAATTTATTTGCTAGTCAATTCTTTTATCATGGGATTTAAATCAAATGAGATCAAAAGACAGTGAAAACTCCCTCAGTTTCTTGGGTATATTGCTTAAATTTAACATGTGGCAGTAAACTAGGTCATATTATAGTATTTCAGGGAAATATTTTAAATTCAATTTTGGACATGTTTAATTTTATGTCACAAGAACATTCAAGTAGAGATACAATATGTGTCTAAAAATGAAAGGACAGAGTTAAGTAGAAAACTAAATTTGAAGATATGTATTTGAAAGGCATATTAAAGAATAATAATACTATATCAAAGAATTTATTATAGCAAGTAAAAGTTGGAAAACTGAGGGAATAGTCAAGATGGCAGTGTAGAAGCAGGAAAACTCTGTGGGCTCCCCCATAACCACCTCAAATACATATAAAATATAACTCTAAGCAAATTTTAGAGCTACAGAACCCACAAATTTCCCACTGAAGGCAGCCCAGGAGGCTGTTAGATAGGGTCCATCAAAGACCACTGGGAGCCAAGCTCAGACCTGTTTGAGCCTATGGTTTTAGCCTCAGGGCTGCTCAATCAGCTGTTGCTAGAGCATTAGGGTGAGTGGATTACCAGGAACTGTAGCAGTTTCCACAATTATCAACCCATAAATACAAAAGAAAGAGTGAAATGCCAGTGGAATTCTGATGGATCTGGGGTTTGGGGACTGAGTGCCATCCAACATCTACCCCTGGAGAAAGAAGTGGCAGAAGCAGGGGCCTTGCAGCCATCTCCATATGGCTCATGTAGAGCTCCTGGCCTGAAGATTGTAGGGAGGACAAGCAACCATTTGGAGGCTAAGCACTCTTGCCTTAATCTGCCTGAATCAGGATCATGGTCTTGGGTGGTGGTCCTTAGGTGTGTGACCAGAGAGCCAAAGCTGGTGGGGTCTGTAGAGACAGTATCTTACTAAGAGCTCTATCAGCTGTGAAAATCCCAGCAATTTGGGATAAATCTCTCCCTTCTGGAAGCAGAGTGCTACTGTGGCAAAGAGCTCAAAACTAAAATAATTGAACAGCAACATGAGCAAGCAAAGGAAGCAAACCAAGTCCAGTAATACAACTTTAGATTCCTTTTTTGGGGACAAAGAGGATCAAGTATGGAATGGGAAAAAGACAATACAATCAGAACTCTTGCCCCAAAAACTTCCAAGAAAAATATGAACAGGTTATAGGCCATGTAGGAGTTCAAGAAGGATTTTAAAAATCAAGTTAGATAAGTGGAGGAAAAAATGGGAAGAGAAATGAGAATGATGCAAGAAAAGCATAAGAAGGGAGTCAACAACCTGACTGAAGAAAACAACACTTTAAAAATAGATTAACTCAGGGTGGAGCCAAGAGGTGGCATAGAAGCAGCAAGGTTTTGCCGCTCCCACATAGCCACCTCAAATACACATAACATATGACTCAAAACAATTTTTAGGGCTCCAAAACTCACAAAAAATAGAGAAAACACATCTCTAGCTTAAGGCAGCTTGGCAGGTGAGGCTCATCACAGCAGGCTGGGAGCCAAAACCATCTCAGCCTGAAACTATGGCCTGGCCCCAGGGAGGTCAGGAGGGGCTGCAGTTGGAGTCTTCAGGAGAGTCGATGAGTGGCAGCTGTGGTGGTTCCCAGATTTATCAACCAGAAGAAATAAGGACTAAGAAAAAAGTCAGTGGAATTCAGCTAAATTTGGGTGAGAAAAACTGGTCAAACTGCCCCCAGGGCAAGGAAGCAGTGGAAGTGGCATAAGTGGCAGCCACCTCTATCTGGCTGCTTCAGAGCTCCTGGAGGGCAGACTGCAGGGGAGCCAAGAAATTGTTCAGAAGCCTAGTTCTCTTGCATTGAGCAGCCTAGATGCAGGCTGTAGTCTTGTGTGGTGGTCCTGGGGTATTTTGTCAGTGAGCCAAAGCTGGTGGGGGCAGCTCCAGCAGCTGTGGATACCCCAGTGATTTGGGACAAAGCTTTCCCCTATGGAAGCAGAGTTCTACAGAGCTTAAAACACAAACGATTTACAGGCAACATGAGTAGGAAAAGGGAGCAAAGTAAGAACAGTAACCAAACTCTAGAATCCTTTTTTAGGGACAAAAAGGATCAAAGCATGGAATGGGAGGAAGACAACACAGTAAGAACTTACAAACCAAATACTTGCAAGAAACATGAAAATTGTCTACAACCATAGATGAGCTTAAAAAGGACTTTGAAAACCAAATAAAAGAAGTAGAGGAAAAATTGGGAAGAGAAATGAGAATGATGGAAGAAAATCATGAAAACCGAGTCAACAACCTGACTGAAGAGAATAACACCTTAAAAAAGAGATCAACTCAAATGGCAAAAGAGGCACAAAAAGCCAATGATGAGAAGAGTGCCTTAAAAAGTCAAATTTGGCAGATGGAAAAAGAATCTCAAAAGTTCAGTGAGGAGAATAATTTCTTCATAATTTGAGTGGAGCAAATGAAAGTAAATGACTATGAGAAATCAGATTTAATAATACTATTAAACAGATACAAAAAAATGAAAAAATAGAAGGCAATGTGAAATATCTCTTTGAACAGACCCCTGACCTAGAAAATATATCAAGGACAGAGAATTTAAAAATTATTGGACTATCTGAAAGCCACGATCAAAAAAAAAAACTTAGAAAGCATCCTTCAATAAATTCTCAAGGAAAATTGCCCTAATATTTTAGAACCAGAGGGCAAAACATAACTTGAAATAATTCACCAATAACTTTTTGATAAAGATCCCGAAAGAAAATTCCAAGAAATGTTACAGCCAGGTTCAAGAATCCCCAGATGAAGGAGAAAATATTACAGGCTGCAAAGAGGAAACAATTTGAACACTGTGGAAACACAATTAGGATAACCCAGCATCTCACAGTTTCTACATTGAGTGATCAAAGGGCCTGGAATATGGTATTCTGGAGATCAAGGGAGCTACGATTAAAACCAAGAATCACCTACCAAGCAAACCTGGGTATAATGTTCCAGGGGAAAATAAAGTCATTTTAAGGTGGAAGACTTTCAACTGCTCTTGCAGAAAAAAACAGAACTGAATAGAAAATTTGACATTCAAACACAAGAAGTATGAGAAGGTAAACATGGGGAAGAAATCATAAGGAACTTATCAAAGTTAAACTATTTACATGCCAATGTGGAAAAACAATAATAATAACTTATGAAACTTTTCTCAGTATGAGGATAGGTGAAGGGAATACAAATGTATATATAAGTACACCTACACTTATGTCTATATAGGAGTGTATATATGTGTATGAATACATATCTGAATGTGTGTATATGAGTTCATAGAGGACACAAGATCAATTGAATAGGAAAATATGATACTTTAAAAGGCAAAATTCTGAGGTGGGAGAGGATTAGAATGAGAGGAGATAGGGAGAGACAGAATGGAGTTAATCATCCCATATAGAAGAGGCAGGGGATAACTGTTACAATGGAGGGGAAGAACAGGAAGTCAAAAGGGAAAGAGTCAACTTTACACTCACTGAATTTGGCTTAGGGAAGGAATGACACAAACGCTAAACTGGGTATCTTGCGGCACAGGACAGTAGGGGGGATAGGGATGAAAGGTGGGATGATGGAGTGGGGCAGGGTAGGAGTGAGGGTTGCTTGAAGCACACACTTCTGTAAAGGTACATGGACAGGGTAGAGAATAGAACAAGGGTTGGGGGATGGGATAGGAAGGAGGGATATATAATCAGTCTCTCACAATATGTCCACTATGGAGATGTTCTGTGTAATTACGCATGTACAGCCTGTATGGAATTGCTTGTCCTTGTAGTGGGGGTGCGTGATGAGGGAGGAACTGAAAGAGTCTAGAATTTGAAGTTCTACAATAAAATGTAAAATATATATGAATTATTATTGTTATTATTATTATTATTATTATTATTATTATCATTATTATTAACTACATGCAACTGGAAATTAATATATAAAGGCACTGGGGTAGGGAGACCCATCCTCCCCTACCAGAAAGTTAGAGGGGCGATTGAAGAGGACATAGGGGAGAATAGATTGGGGGGAGGGGCTTTACCATGGGGCCACTGTTTTGGAGTGGTGGGTAGGGTAAAGACGCAGAGAAAATTTGTAACATAAAATCTTGTTGAAATGAATGATGTAAACAAGAAAATAAATGAAATAATTCAAAAAAATTTAAAAAATAAACTAACTCAAATAGCAAAAGAAGCCCAAAAAACTAATGAGGAGAAGAATGTCTTAAAAAGCTGACTTATCCAGATGGAAAAGGAATTTCAAAAGCTCACTGAAGAGAATAATTCTTAAAAATTAGATGGAAGCAAATGGAAGCAAATGACTTCATGAGAAATCAAGATACGATTAAAGAGATCCATCCAAATGCAAAAATAGAAGGCAATGTGAAATATCTCACTGGAGAAACCACTAACCTGGAAAAATAGATCCAGGAGAGACAATTTACAATGTATTGGACTACCTGAAAGCCATGATGTAAAAAAGAACCTAGTGATAATTCTTCAAGAAATTCTCAAGGAAGATTGACCTGATATTTCAGAATCAGGTAGCAAAATAGAAATTGAAAGGATAAACACTTCTTGAAAAAGATCCTCAAATAAAACTCCTAGGAATATTAAAGCCAGGTTTCAGAGTTCCTGGATCAAAAAGGAAATATTACAAAAAGCCCAGAAGAAATGATTTGAATATTGTGGAAAAACAATGAGGATTACACAGGATCTAGCAGCTTCTACATTAAGGGATTGAAGGGCTGTAAAGACAACCACAAGTAGATCCCCAAAAGAATGCTACTGTGAGCAGCTTTTAAGATTCTGATTACACAGAATAGTGAACACTCTATTCCATTACAGATCAAGGTTCAGTACAATATTCACAATATAATATTCTCAACATTACATATTATCACAAAAAATTACAATATAGTGTTCAAAACAGCTTAACATTGGAATGACCACACAGCTTTCACTACAGAGGCCACAATATTTAGAACAAGGAACAAAAGAATAATCACCTGGTTTCCCTAAGGGGTAAGCTCTTCTCACTTAAAGATTCAATCAATCAATTCACAATATACTTATCTTCCACTCACGGGGCAACCATTAACTTAATCATTCACTCATTTAGCAGTCAGTCACTAAGCCAGATTCCCAATTGCTAAATATCATTAGTCACCCATATAATCCTTAGAAAACCACACAAATTTTCTGCCCCTTGGTTTCCAGCAAATCTCAATGTAACCCAAGGGGAGGCCTTTTCTTCATCTTGATTCTGGGTGGTCTTTCTGATTCCCTGGATCCTCTTCCCTCATCCCAGCTCCCTCCTGAATCTGCCAAACAATCACCTGGACTCAGAAGCAGACAGCTGTCAGGTTCTCATCCAGTCCTCAGAATTAGACACCTCCCAGGTCCTTGTCCAGTCCTCAGGGTAATCCCTGGCACACACTGAAGTTCACAAGGTCCAGCACATCTCAAACCCTTCTCCACTTCTCTTGCCTTGAACTGGAGGATCAGCCAGGCCATGAATAAACAAAGTCTTATCTTGGTCATTCTTCTTCCATCTTCCAGCAGTTCAGCTGGCTCTAGGACCCAGAAGGTATACTGACCTTCTATTTGGCCTTCACCAGATTCTGGTGTCAGGAAAATTCCAATTCAGTTCTCAGTGAGTTTCCAGATACTAGGAGAGAAACTCTAATTCTCTCTCTCTCTCTCTCTCTCTCTCTCTCT
>JAQQSW010005753.1:0-14108 GCA_028646575.1 Pseudocheirus occidentalis | reverse complement strand
GCCTTCTCCCAAGTCCACAGGGGAATTCACACCTTTTCACCAATGGAGGAGTTCTATACTTAGCCCTAAGTTACTAGGTGCTACTTAGCCCTAAGTATCTGATCTACTTAGGCCTAAGTATCTGATCTACTTAGCCCTAAATAGCTAATAAATTGATTACTATTACAGATAGGTATGATGTGGTATATCAGAGTTGTTTTGATTTGCATCTCTCTAATCAATAGTGATTTAAAGCATTTTTTCATATGACTATAAATAATTTCTTCAGAAAATTGCCTGTTAATATCCTCTGACCTTTTATCAATTGGAGAATGACTTGTACTCTTGTAAATTTGACTCAGTTCTCTATATTTTAGAAATGAGCCCTTTAGCAGAGACACTGGTTGCAAAAATTCTTTCCCAGTTTTCTGCTTCCCTCCTAACCTTTGTTGCATTGGCTTTGTTTGTGCAAAAACTTTTCAACTTAATGTAATCAAAATTATCCATTTTGCATTTCATAATGTTCTCTATTGTTTGTTCATAAATTCCTTCCTTCTCCATAAATCTGACAGATAAACTATTCCTTGCTCTCCTCATTTATTTATAGTGTCAGCCTTTATACCTAGATTGTGTGCCTACTTGGACTTTATTCTGTCTGGTATGTGGTGTCAGATCTTGGTCTATGTCATACTATTTTCTAGTTTTCCCAGCAGTTTTTGTCAAACAATAAATTCTTATTCCAGAAGCTGAGGTCTTTGCATTTATTAAACAGTAGATTGCTATAATTAATGACTACTGTGTCCTGTAGACCTAACCTATTCCACTGATCTACCCCTGTATTTCTTAGCCAAGTGGTTTTGACGATTGATGCTTTATAATAAAATTTAAGATCTGGTATGGCTAGGCCACCTTCCCTAGCATTTCTTTTCATTAATTCCCTCGATATTCTGAATGTTTTATTCTTCGAGATGAATCTTGATATTATGTTTTCTAGCTCTATAAAATAATTTTTTGGTAGTTTGATTGGTATGGCACTGAATAAGTAAATTAATTTATGTAGAATTGTCATTTTTATTAAATATATAAGCTCAGCCTACTCACAAGCAACTGATATTTTTCCAGTCATTTAGATCTGACTTTATTTGTGTGAAAAGTGTTTTGTAATTGTGTTTGTATAGTCCCTAGGCTTGTTTTGGCACATAGACTCCCAAATATTTTATAATAGCTACAGTAACTTTAAATGGAATTTCTCTTTCTATCTCTCGCTGAAAGATCCAGAATCTTTTTCTTTTTTTGTCTTTTTGGAGGGGGAAGGCAGGGCCATTGGGATTAAGTGACTTGCCCAAGATCACACAGGTAGTAAGTGTTAAGTGTCTGGGGCTGGATTTGAACTCAGGTCCTCCTGACTCCAGGGCCGGTGCTCTTTTCACTGCACCACCTAGCTGCCCTAAGAACCATAACCTTAAAGAAGAAAACAACTCCTTGAAAATCAGAATTGGGCAAGGGCAAGTTATTGAAGTCATAAGAGACCAATAAATAATAAAATGAAATACAAATAATGGAAAAAATAGAGGAGAATATGAAACATCTCATTAGAAAAACAACTGTTCTAGAGAACAGTTTAAGAGCAAAAAACAAGAATAATCAGACTACCTGAAAGCTATGATTAAAAAAAAAAGAATCTTGATAATATAAAAATTGAATAAAATTGTCCTGAAGCATTAGAATAAGAGGGGAAAGTAGAAATAGGAAAAATTCACTGATCATTACCTGAAAGAAAGCCCACAGGAATATCATACTCAAATTTCAAAATCCCTGGCTCGAGGATAAAACATTTTGAATAACAAGAAAAAACAATGTAAACACGGTGGTGCCACAATCAGAGTCAGACAAGACACAGCAGCAGCAGCACTAAAAGATCGCAGATCTTAGAACACTATGTATTGAAGAGAAAATGACTAAGATTGTAGCTGAGAATACCATTCACAGCAAAGCTAAGCACAATCCGGAATGAAAGGGTAGGGAGCCCAGCAGACACCTATTCACCAGTGGAGTTCCACGAATGGTTTTCTGCAGCTCCTTTTGAGTGAAAGCTTCTGTCTTACATCTAGGGCCTTCTAGTTCTTTGCACTGGCATGACCCTCCTAGCAGTGGCCACAGGCATTGGCCCATAGTTGGGGAGGATACACCAAGGATGGACCCAAAGGGCCAAAGCAACATGGTGGCATGCTTTGATGCCTTCAGGGCCTTCCCCTAAGCTTGGTGACTGACCTATCCAGACTGCTAACTCAACAGATTCACCCATGAACCCTGGGATCCTAATACAAAAGGCCTGACCTGGCGTCTTTAAGCCACTGTGAAGACACTACAAATCAGGCTCTTGCCTCAGTGGCTCCCCCAATCCTGAAGGCTATGGTTTTCAAGTTGATTTTGGCTTGGAATAAGAGATAGAAGCCTCGAAAATGGGATATTCCTGCAGAGAAAAGTTCCCATTCCCTGGAGGAAAAAATCAAGTGATAAGACTCTCAAAGACTACAAGTGACCTGGCCCCTGGATATCCCCATTCTGACCTCAAGTGCCTCAAGACACTCCCTTAGGGATGGGGATAAAACAGAGTTGGGACTGAGTTAGAAGCAATGAAGGAACTTAGAAAAGAAAAAGAAGAGAAAGTTCCTGGTGCCAAGTTCAGGGAGTGTCTCAGGGTAAAGTGGAATCTGGGCCAAGAACGTGGCCAGAGACAGGGCACTCTGAGGAAATGAGGAGTCTGGGAACCTGGTCCTGATCCCTCAGTAATGGCCCAGCCTCAGTGACCAGCACTTTGATCCACTACTTCCTTAAGGACTGTGAGGCCCTCAGAGTCTATCAAGGCTTCTCAAGATGTAGAGTCATCTAGAGCTGAGGCCTTGTGGCCAGCATCACTGCTGGTGACAGGTGGGAGTACTCAGGGGGAGAGGACATCACTTCACCAGAATGTCATAACCCCTACTCACCGCTCTCAAACACCTAAACTCAACTGCCATGGCCACCATTGTGATATGACTCTTCTAAACAGCCCCTTCAGGGATCCCTGTGTGGACATCACTGCTTTCTGCCTTTTTCCCTCAAGGAAAGACAAGTATCCTGCCAAAGGTGGGCAACTATTGAGTGGACTCAAAGGGTTTCCTGGAGGCCCCAGACCCATGGGACTTAAGGATTATGTCAAAGGACCTGACCAAGAGCTACTTCTTCCTCATTCCCTCTAGACACCCCAACAGCACCTCCGGGCCCAGCGTCACCTTTGGGGCAGTGAGGACAGCTAAGGGTGTGTGGAGGAGGGGTGCTTGTGTAATAGTATGGTTGTGTATGTAGATGTGTGTATGTGCATATGAAAGTTCAGTGGAAGGACTGGGGGGGACAGGGGGCTGGTATGTAACATGATGGGCCTAGGGAGCTTTCTTTTTTAAAAATAATTTTATATTTTAATTTTTCCCAATTACATGTAAAAACAATTTTCAACATTCATTTTAAATATTGAGTTCCAAACTCTTGTCCTCCCTCCCCAACCCACCTCACTGAGAAGGCAAACAAATTGACATAGCTTACACATGTGTAATCATGCAAGACACATTTCTATATGAGTAGTGTTGTAGAAGGAAACAAAGACCAAAATAAAGCACAAGGAAAATTTTTAAAAAATTTAAGATGTATTCAGACACCATGAGTTTTTTTTTTCCTGGGCATGGACAGTACTTTTCATGGTAAGTCCTTTAGAGGGGTCTTGGATCGCTGTGTTTCTGAGAAGAGCCAAGTCATTCACAGCTGATCACTGTCACAATGTTACTGTTACTGTGCACAGTGTTCTCCGGGTTCTGCTCACTTCACTTTGCATCAGTTCATCTTAAGTCTCTCCAGGCTTTTCTGAGAACATCTAGCTCATTATTTCTTACATCACAACGGTATTCTGTCACAATCATATACCACGACATGTTCATGGGGGGAGGGGTGAACATTGATGAACATTGATGGGCATTGATGGGCATCACCTCAATTTATGTTTCTTTCCCGCCAGAAAAGAGCCGCAATAAATATTTTTACATGGTTCCAAATTGCCTTATGTAATGACTGAATCGGTCTCAGCTCCACCAACAACGCATCAGTGTCTCAATTTTCCCACATGTACTCCAACATTTAATATTCTCCTTTTCTCTCCTATTAGCCAATCTAATAGGTGTGAGGGAGTACTTCAAAACTGTTTTAATTTTCATTTCTCCAAACAATAGTGATTTAGAGCATTCTTTTTCATATGCCTATAGATAGCCTCCATTACTCTATCTAAAAACTGATTTCATATTTTTGATCACTTTTCAAATAGGGAATAGCTCTTAATTTTATAAATTTGACTCATTTCTCTATATATTTGAGATGACACCTTTATCAGAGAAACTTGCTTCAAAAATTTTTGCACAGTAATGACTGCTAATTTATTTCCCTCCATCCTTCATCCCCCCATTTGTTCTATTATCTCTCACCTTTTACCAGCTAAACCTTTTACAGTTTCCAAAGGGAGTCAAAAGGCCTGGGTTCAAGGCCTAGCTGCACCACACTCTGAGCTAGTGGTGTGACCATGAGCAGGATGTCCATTCTTTGTGCTGCATTGTCCTTGTCTATGAAATGAAAGAACTATCTCAAATGATTTCTAAGACCCTTTCAGCTCTCAATCCTTTGATAACAGAGGAGCCCCAGTACCACCTCATGTCTCACTGGTCTCTGGCAAACAGAGCATGATGCGGCTCCTGAGGTAGGAGATCCATGTTTTCTGCAGGTTTCAAGGTTCCCTCAAGTTACACATGGAGATAAGAACAGAGGTGCACCACTGAGTGGGAGACTATACCGTTTGGAGGCCAGGCTGGACCAAGAAATAGGCTAAAGCCAGGGTCTGACCATGTCACTATCCTGCTCAAGAAGCTTCAGAAGCTCCCTATTGCCCAGTTCCCACAGGGCATTGGACTCCATTCTGTCTTAGGCTGAATGCTTATTTCTCCCTATCATGCACTAGGTTCTTCCAACCACCTTGTTCTCCTGGCTCTCTCCCTTCTACAGTGTTGTCTTTTCTGTGCCTGCCTGAGCCGATCGTGAGATCAGGACTCAGATAGAGATTTTGATGTGTCTCACCCCCCCCCCCCAGGTGTCTGCGGCCTGAAAAGGCTGGCACCCTGGGATATACACTTTAAAAGACTCTTGTCTGAGGTCTTGATTCCAACCAGGCTTTTGCCCCCAAACTTCAGATACTTAAAGAGGACAAGTCTCTCATTAGATTATTAGCCCTGTTGATGGGGTGTTGGGGTGCCTAGGTTTGTAACATCCAGCTGCAACTTCAGTTGTAAAGTTACACCTCCCCCAGCTATAAAACCATCAACTCTGCCTCTTCCCTAAGCCAGCACTCTGCCCAGCTGCAATTATCCCTGCGTGTTATGATAACAAACCATTCCTATGAATCCTTCACCCAACCATCTATAAGCAATTAGAGAAACATGTAGCTCCTTTGTTCTAGTGGTCAGTAGCACCTATGAATCCTTCAATGCATTATCAGTAAGCTAACTCCTCTCCAATTAGGCACATCCTGGATCCCTAGTTAGTCTAGCTTCCAACATTCATCTTGTCAAACAGGACATTGATGGGGAACAGACTGGGCATCTCTCAGTCAGAATTGAGTTCTAGTTGACTTAGGTGACATTTCAAGGCAAAAACTACACCTTTTGATAGCTCCACCCTGCACTTTTTACCATTGAATTATGGGTAATATGCCTGCACAGTAGATATGAAAAGTGCATGTCCCTTTAAGCACTGACCACTCCTTAACTCCTCTCTAAAACCACCCTTATTCACCTAGTTAGCATAATTGATACCTGATTTATGTTATTTTCGCTATATAATCTGTATTTCCTTGTCCTGTACTTTGGCAGGCTTCCTAAGCCCTCCTGCCCACTGAATAGCATAACAATAAACTTTTACAATCATTAAATGGAGTTCATGGTTCTTTCCTGAACTCTCCTCTCACCCACATCTCCACAAACACCTGAGGCTGGACCTTGGGTGGACCCGCTACACTTGCCTCCCTCTCCAGGTGTGAACACATTACCCTCTTAGAACCCCTTCTTCCCCAAAAGGTTCAGCACAAGCTGCATCTCCTACCAAAGGTCTATCGTACCTCCCCAGCTGCTAATGCCTCTCCATCACTTTGTATTCTGAATATTTGGTGCTGATTTATTTCCTCCCAAATATAAGTGCTGTGGGGTACACACTACTCAGAGCCAGCATGTTGTAAGGGCGTAAGAAGTGCTCTATGGACTGAACTGATGTGTGTCACCTAATCAACTAACCTTCAGTACTAATCTGTGTGTTTGCTCAGTGGCAGTCTGCCCACAAACCAGAGTTGGAATCCAATCCAAACTGCTCTTGAGCCCCAACCAGACACCTTTACAACAGACCTGACAAACGACCATTCAAGTTGTGAGTGAAGACCTACATTCAGTGGTGAGGAGGGGGAAAGAGGCAGCTTATGTTCTTCAGAAGCAGCCCATTTCACTTTCAGCTGACCCTGTCAGGAAATCTGTCTTTCATACAAAGATTTTTCCCCTAACTGGTATTTCCCTTTCTCATCCTAGCTGCATTGATTTTGTCTGTGCTTATTGTTGTTTGGTAATTCATTTGTGTCCAATTCTTCATGAACCATCTATGTCCATGAGGCTTTCTTGGCAAAGATACTGGAGTGGTTTGCCATCTCCTTCTTCAGCGAATCCATTTGTCATAGCTCTCCACTATGACTCGTCTTGTGTAGCCCTGAATGGCATAGCTCATTGTTTCTTTGCTTATGTAAGCCTTTTTAATTTTGTGTAATCTAAATTGTCCCTTTCTTGTTTTACAACCTCTTCTACCCCATCTTTGATTAAGAATTATGCTCCATCAACTGTGAAAGGTATTTGCCTCCCTTCTCCTCTAGTTTTCTTTATTATATGAACTTTTTAAAGGTAATGTATCAATTTTTAGAATGTATTGTGGTACATGGACTGTTACTCCAAGTCTACTATTTGCTAATGGGATTTTCACTTTTCTCAAAAGTTCTTGTGAAACAGGAAGCCCTTCCATAAGTAGTTTATGGTCCTGGGGCTTTTGCACACATGACTATTGAATCAGTGCTATTTTTCTAGTTCTGTAGGGTTCCTTCATTAAAATGAAGAAAATCGGGGCAGCTAGGTAGAGCAGTAAATAGAGCACCAGACCTGGAGTCAGGAGGACCTGAGTTCAAATCTGGATTCAGACACAGGCATGTGATGTTGGGTAAGTCACTTAACCCCAATTGCCTTGCCTTCCCTCCTCCAAAAAGCAAAAAAATTAAAAATTTTTAAAAATGAAGAGAACTAACCCAGTTTTTCTAGTTAATCAGCCCACGCTGAGGGGAAATGAAAGAACCCATGAAAAAACACATATATCTGAACCAGATCCAGCCAGCTGAAGTCTCAGGAAGAGGAGTCCAGTAGACTGGAATGCTGCAAAGCTCCAAATTCAAACAAATTAATTCATGGGGTTTGGGGTCTTGTTCCTAGAGCTCCAAAGATGGTTTCTTAGCTTTCATCTTGTTTTTGTTTTTTTTTATAGGATACGGTCCCTCTGCAATTCATGTAAGCTGGTTTTCCTTGATTCCTTAGTTCTATGGCAATGACCATTTGAGAAGCAAAGTATCTGTCTCCTCCACTCCTCAAACAATAATTTAAGCTTCTTGAGAGCATACAGTTGATTACAAGAGAGAAGGGGCATAAAGTTGAAGTGTTTATTTTCTCCTATCCCTACTCAGAGTCTAGTTAGCAAAGGATGCCAGCGTCTTATCTGTAATCTTGGGGAGGGGGAGTTTTGGACCCACATAGACACAGCTATCAAGTCCTAACTCCAGAGACAACAAGAGACCTCAGTTGCCTGAGGGGTATTAGGAAAAAAACACCAAGAAGGAAAACTATCCAGGCATGTGAATAATTTCTTGGTTTGGGCAGGTGTCCAGTGGAATTCTTGCAATCTCAGAACTGATTGGCCATTGCCAACAGATACCTTTAGGATATTAGAATATAAAATGAGAGAACAAGGCCCCTTTGCTAAAAGACCGTCCTGAGAGGTTTATCTTGTGATTCTCTATGAATATTTGCTCAACAGTGGGATGATTTACATAGCAGAAAGAATCTTTATAATGACCTGATATCAGAGAGAGGAGTATTAATTATTAATGTAGATATGTGTAAATGTGGATACTCATGTATAACTAACAAGCAAAATCAATGCATTTCCATCAATAAAGTAAAGATCAATGTGATGTCAGAAGACTGAAGAGGTAACAAACCAATCAATTCCTGTTGGGAAAGGGGATGAATTTAGAATACAGATATACATACATTTAGTGGCATGGCCAATTTGGGAACTGGTTTTGCTGGACTGGGCATGCTTACAATTAACGCATTTTTCTTATTGTTTTATGGAGGAACAGATTATAAAACCATGTATAATGAGTGAATGAATGAAGCAAACAGGAAAACCAAAGGAAAGTATCTGCAATTATAAAAACCCTAAATAATAACCATATCTTTCTACACACTGAGAAAAAAGTCCTAATATCCATGTTATGGACTTGGCAGTCATAGCTCAACTGGTCCCACTAATAGCTTCTCCTTTTAACTGTTTCTGATTCTGCTTATCTCGTCTGTTCCACCGATGAGCTTTTCTGATTTTTAGTCAATACCAATGGTTTTGGTGACTATTACTATGTGATGTTGGGCAAATCACTTAACCCCAACTGTCTTGCCTTCCCCGTAATAATATTTGTTGAAAGGAAAAGGAAAGTTATGTACAACCAAGTAAAAAAATTTCAGGGGTTTTGCTACAAATAATTTTTTAGTAATCTTAATTAAGTACTTCATGACTCTAAGAGCAGTATAAAAGCATGCCTCTTTTTACCAGTCAAATTCTTTTACTTTCAACAATCTTTGCCAAATCCATGGGGTTGACGAAAATCTCAGACCTTTTAGATTCTGGATGTTTTTTATATGGTTGTGGGTAATTTGTGTTTCCCTTTCTTAAATCTGCTTATTCATATATCTTGATAACTTGCCTTATTGAAGAATTTCCTGTTGTTTCAAATTCTTCTCAGGTCCCTATCAATTTTGAATTCCAGACTGTTATAAGTGTATGGAGTAGAATAAAGCTCTATGAATAAATGGCCCATGGTATAAAAACAAAAGGTAACAATCAAACATATTATAAAACATAAATTAATGGAGGAAGAAAGTGTTTAATGTACAAATGTATATCCTAGTTTGCTTTGATGTTTCTTGAGACTGTTAAAAACAACATACACACATTTTGGGCTGATGTTTCTTAGGCATCTGAATGCAGTTAATGGGAGTTAAAAATACAAGGAATTTTTTTAGATGATAGTTTGATTGTGATTTGAGATACTACCATATTTGATGCAGTGACCAGTACAACTCTACTGTCACCAGGTGGCAGCACACATGAACTGTATGGAGCTTAGGAGAAACAAAGAAAATTATTATTTGTCCCTTTGGAAATAGTGTAGGTGGTCAGTAATCTTGACTCTCCAGCACTAAACAAATGTTTAGTTATTAGAACTATTAGGATGCTCCCATCATCATTCCATTGCTGTCATTCAACTCCCGCATGAGGTCTATGATATTAAATAAGGGATGAACTACATACGATGAAGGTCTTTCTGTGGTTATAGTACTCATAACTTTTTCTTCTGCATGAATTCTCTGAGCCTTCCTAGGTGTTTCATTATTGCCAAAGACCTTCCTGCATTTTATTACACTTATGGAGTTTCTCACTACACACTCTCTAGTGTTCAGTAAAGTGTCCTTTATAGCTAAAGGCTTTTCTGCATTCATTGCTTCCATGTAGTTTCTCTCAAATGTGAAGTCTCTGATGACATGACAAGTATAAGTTATATTTCAAGGGTTTCTAGCTTACCCTTCAGCATGAATTTTCATTTATTAATTCCTCATGGCAAAGTTTTCCTACATTTATTATGTTTAATTAGATTTCTCTTCTGTATGAATGGTTTTGTGTTTGCTAAGTAATGACCTCCGGGTGAAGTTTTTCCCACATACACTGCACTCGAAGGGTTTCTCTCCAGTGTGAGTTCTCTGATGTGAAGCCAGTGATGATCTCTGGTTAAAGTTTTTCCCACATTCATTACACTCAAAGGGTTTTTCTCCAGTATGAATCTTTTGATGTGAAGTGAGTGATGACTTCCGGCTGAAGTTTTTCCCACATTCATTACACTCAAAGGGTTTTTCTCCAGTGTGAATTCTCTGGTGCTTAATAAGTGATGACTTTAGACTAAATTTTTTTCCACATTCAGTACACTTATAGGGTTTCTCTCCAGTATGAATTCTCTGATGCACAGTAAGGTGAGATTTGTTGTGGAAAGCTTTCCTACATTCATTACATTCATATGGTTTCTCTCCAGTATGAATTCTCAAATGGAAAACAAATGATTTTCTATGGCTGAAACTTTTCCCACATTCATTACATGTATAGGGTTTCTCTCCAGTGTGACTCCTCTGGTGTACAGTCAACTGAGATCTGTTGTGGAAACCTTTTCCACATTCATTACACTCAAAGGGTTTCTCTCCAGTATGAGTTCTTTGATGCACAACAAGCTGAGATTTGTGGTAGAAGGCTTTTTCACATTCATTACACTTCAAGGGTTTCTCTCCAGTGTGAATTCTCTGGTGTACAGTAAGCTGAGATTTGTTGTAGAATGCTTTCCCACATTCATGACATTCAAAGGGTTTCTCTCCAGTATGAATTCTTTGATGAACAACAAGCTGAGACTTGTTACGGAAAGATTTTCCACATTCATTACACTCTAAAGATTTGTCCCCAGTATGAATTCTCTTATGTACAGTAAGCTGAGATTTGTTGTGGAAGGCTTTTTCACATTCATTACACCAAAAGGGTTTTTCTCCAGTATGAGTTCTCTGGTGGAAAAGAAAGGACTTTTTATAATTGAAATCTTTCCCACATTCAGTACACTCAAAGAGTTTTTCTCCAGAATGGATTCTCTGATGGAAAGTAAGTGATTTCCTTTGACTGAAGTTTTTCCCACATTCAGGGCATTCAAAGGGTTTCTCTCCAGTATGAATCCTCTGATGTTCAGTAAGGTGGTCCTTTCGGGTGAAAGCTTTCCCACACTTATCACATTCAAATGGTTTCTCACCAGTGTGAATTCTCTCGTGTTTATTAAGTTGACTCTTTGATATAAAGGTTTTCCTACATTCAAGACATACAAAAGGTTTCTGTCCAGTATGAGTACTCAGATGTACAGAAAGCTGATATTTATTGTGGAAGGTTTTGCCACATTCAACACACTCAAAGGGTTTCTCTCCTGTATGAATTCTCTGATGTTCAATAAGGTGAAATTTGTCTCGGAAGGCTTTTGTGCATTCATTACATTCAAAAGGTTTCTTTCCAGTGTGAATTCTCTGATGTGAACTAAGTGATGATCTCAAGCTGAAGTTTTTCCCACATTCCTTACATTCAAAGGGTTTCTCTCCAGTATGGATTCTTTGATGGACAGTAAGATGAGATTTGTCCCGAAAGGCTTTCCCACATTCATTACACTCAAAGGGTTTCTCTCCAGTGTGAATTCGCTGATGTGAACTAAGTGATGACTTTTGGCTAAAAGTTTTCCCACATTCATTACACTCAAAAGGTTTCTCTCCCGTATGAATTCTCTGATGTATGGTAAGGTGGGACTTGTCACGGAAAGCTTTCCTACATTCATTACATTCAAAGGGTTTGCTTGTAATATGATTTCTCTGATGTGAAATGAGTGATGACCTCTGGTTAAAGTGTTTCCCACATTCATTATATTCAAAGGGTTTTTCTCCCATATGAATTCTCTGATGTGTTGTAAAGTGAGATTTGTCATGGAATACTTTCTTGCACATATTACATTCAAAGGATTTCTTTCCATTTGGAATCTTCTTGTGTTTGTTAAATTGACTCTTCCCCATAAAGGCTTTCCCACATTCATTACACTCAAAGGGTTTTTCTCCAGTGTGAATTCTCTGATGTGAAATAAGTGATGATCTCTGGCTAAAGTTTTTTCCACATTCATCACATTCAAAAGGGTGTTCTCCAGTATGAATTCTCTGATGTAGAGTAAGGCCAGATTTCCCATGGAAGGCTTTCCTGCATTTATTACATTCAAAGGGACGCTGTCCAGTATGATTTCTCTGATGTACAGTAAGTTTACACCTCCATCTAAAGGCTTTGTCACATTTATTACATTCAAATCGTTTTTCTTCTACGTGAATTCTTTCATGTTCAGCAAGAGTTCCCCTCAGGAGAAAAGCTTTTACACAGTTATCAGATTCAAAAGGTTTCTCTCGAGTGTGAATTCTCTGGTGTTTATTAAGTTGGCTCTTCCACATAAAGGCTTTCCCACATTCATTACACTCAAAAGGTTTCTCCCTGGTATGAATTCTCTGATGAAGAGTAAGGCAAGACTTGTAATAGAAAGATTTCCTGCATTCATGGCATTCAAAGAGCTTCTTCCCAGTGTGAATTTTCTGATGTAAAATAAGGGATGTCTTCAGGCAGAAGGTTTTCCCACATTTGCTACACTCAAAGGGTTTCTCTCCAGTATGAATCCTTTGATGCAGCATCAGGTAAGATTTGTCACGGAAAGCTCTTCCACACTCATTACACTCAAAGGGTTTCTCTCCAGTGTGAATTCTCTGATGTGCATTCAGTTCACACCTCCACTTAAAGGTTTTGCCACAGTCACTACAATAATAAGGGTCCTTTGCAAAGTGAACTCTCTGATGCAGAGCACAAATTTTCCCACATTCATTAGAAAGATGGACTTTCTTTTGTGTGTGAATTCCCTTAGAGTTATTAGGCCTTTGCAACTGAGAAAAAGCCTTCCCACATTCTTTAATTTTACAGGGTTTCTCACCTGTAAGAATACTCTCATGATACCTAAAGAAGGCATTCTGGCTGAAGGCTTTCTTACATTCATTCCATTTACCAGATTTCTCTCTAGTACAAGTTCCTTGCTGGAAAAGACAAAAATCATTAAAGCCTTTCTCACATTTATCATATTCAGAGTGTGTCTCTTTGGCATGAATTTTGTGGTGAGCAGAAGTCAAAAGCTTTGGCTCGAAGTTTCCCAAAATTCATTAGGAGGGCTACTCTCCAATATTAACTCTTTGATTGGTACCAAGCCTTCCTTACTGACTAAAATCTTTCCCATATTCATTAACACATTTATTATTTCTCTCCAATATACATTCACCGATAATAATTGCATTTACATAGCACTTCAAGGTTTGCAAAGCTCTTTACAAACAATATCTTATTTTATGTTCAAAACAACCTTGAGAGGGAGGCAACATTATTATCCCCATTTTACAGATAAGGAACTGATATTAAAGCTCATTATTAGAACTAATAAATGTATGAGGCTGGATTTGAACTGAAATCTTCCTAAGTCAAGGGTCCAGAGCTCCATCCACTGTACCATCTTACTGATAGTAAGGAAGTGCTGGATGCTCTTTTACTGAAGACTTTCTCACATTCATTATGGTCATACATTTATTCTCTAGTAGATAAGTATGAAATTGAGTTCTGAGTCATGTCTGAAGGGATTCCTACATGACTTCGCCAGCACATAGCATTCTATTCCCCCAAATTGTGTCTTATCCCTGTTCTCCTCAGCTACACATATTTATGGAGAGGACTCTTGTGGGGACTCTCTTTTGGTGAAACTTCTTCCAAATGTATTATAATCAGAGGCACTCACTGTGTGGATTGTGCTACTGTAAAGGAACATTACTCACCCAGCCCCCACCCCAGCCCCATCTCCCTTCTCCTTCTCCACACTGACAGCACCCTGTCCAGTTTCTCCTACACTGGCATCCCAGACACCAACCTTCTGCACTCTTTCCTTGGCTGATGTTATAAGAATGTCCTTGGTTTCACATCCTTCCTTGTGAAAAGAACCTGAAAAGACAAAGTCAATAGTCACTGTTGTCATGTAAGGAAAAAGAAAACGACTTTACATTAAGTCTGAGACT
>JAQQSW010005752.1:0-14108 GCA_028646575.1 Pseudocheirus occidentalis | reverse complement strand
AGAGAGAGAGAGAGTTGGAGGGAGCAAGAGAGAGAAGCAAAGAGAGGAGGGGATAGGCAAGGAGGAGAAGGGAGGAAGGAAAGAAAGAAGAAAATAAGGAAGGAGAGGAGAGGAGAAGGGAGGGGGGAGAGGTGGAGAGGGGGAATTAGATTTGCCTTTAAAGAAGAAAAATTAGAATTCTATAAGTAACCATTTAAACCTTCCACCATTAACTAGAGAAAATTAAAATCATAGGATAGACTGAAGATATTTGATATAGCTACTCTTCCTTTTCCCAGGCCATTCCTTCAATTCCAGCTTTTAAAAATTTGTGAAGTCTGAGAACTGTCCCCAAACATGCAAAAATGAATGACCTTCGGACTTCAAAGCTTTACACTACTTTCAAACGTACTGTAGATAATAACCCATTAGCTAAAAAGGAAGTGATTTTGAGCTGATAAAGAGAAGCAGAGATATCTTGAATAAAGAAGTCTTCTGGTCTTGCAATGCACATTCCTTTAAAGATAATTACATGAGCTAAAAGCTATTTAAGAAAATCAGGTCACAGCATTTATTAAAACCATTTATTATATTACTGCAGAAGTGCTTTGCTTAGATAGATGCACTACTTAGAAAAGATACACTCCCTAAAAAGGATCTGCCTCTTACTACTTGTTTGACCTTGGATAAATAATTTAGGCACCCTGAGCCTCAGTTTCTTCAGGGATTGGTCTAGATAATTTCTAAGATTTAAATCCCATGTGCCTCTGAACCTTAATTGAGTGTAAAGTTAAATTCTACTAATCGCATATATTTTGCTGTAGATTTACATTATAAAATTGGAAGTTTTCCCATAGGAAAAAATGTTTAGCTTTAAACTAAACCAAAAAAATCACAATTAACTAAAGTAAACATTTTTAAATCTCACATTTAAAGAGAAAATGTGATTGTGTAATAAAAGACAAGAGTTGAGCCAGTAAGGGAAATAGTTATTTTTCAGATTTGTTCTTCAAATTATTTTCTTCAATCCTACCTAGCGAATCAACCCTTTCTTATTCTTCTTTAATAGAACCATTCCATTATCCATACCCTATACTCTAGGCATAGCTATTCACTAAGACAATATCTTCACTTACAGGCATCAGAGAAACTGGAGAGAAAGAGGTGCTGTAATGACAGAGAAGGTGCTGTGCTCTACAAAAAAAAAAAATAGAATTGCAGTAGCTCAAAAGAAATGTGAGATGTGCAGATTTAGAGAATCCACCCTAAATGTTCACGTGGATTATTTGTGCCCAGCCCGTGGTAGAGCATTCTGAACTCATATTGGTCTGATCAGAGAGTCAGACACACTGTAACTTGACTCCAACATAGTGATGTCATTTTGGTCCTCTTCAAGAAGGAAGGACAACAACCATCCAATCAGTCCTGGACACTCCTCTTTTCTTTCTCTATATCTGTCTTAGTGATTCTATCAACTTTCATGGTTTCAATTGTCATCTCTTTGCAAATGACTCTCTGATATATATAAACATCCCTAATCTCTCTCCGGGGGTCCAATCCTGTATCTCAAACTGCTTGTTTTATATTTCCATGTGTTCTAAAGAGATGTTCAATTCAACATGGCCAAAATGTACTCCAGTATCTTTCCTCAGCCCACTCCTCCAAATATCTACATCCAACCCAAATGTGTTCACTATCTCCTTGAATTATTTTATTTGTGGCATCAGTGTGCAATGAGATAGCTCTGCTAGTTAAGGAATGTTGATTAAGCAAAAGATTTTCTAGACCAGAGCTGAGATCTCAAAAACTGACTTACATTAGAGAATCTTTCTCTGACTTGGGAGTTTTGTTGTTGTTGTTAAAGTCTGTATTTTCATTACATCATTATAATATCTCAAAAGCAGAACTTTATATTATGATATCTCAAAAGCAGAACTTTATATGGAATTTGAGGACCTTTCATTCCATAAGACTAAAAAACCCTATGTTTCATTGTTGATTCAATACAGTTAGAGATTACTATGAGCAACAGATTCCTAGGACTAAACCCTAGCTGACTTCCCTAATACTGGAGAAGGTTAGGAAGGAGAAAGAAGAAGGAGGGGAGCAGAATAGAGAAGAAAGTCTCATGTGGAGTCAGTCCATGAGGTGTGCTTTGTGAGAATTTTGACTCTGCACCATCCTTGTTGGGGATGTAGGTATGGCGGTGAGAAGTACACAAACCCTCTTACTCTACAAAAACACAGTTTTATATTTCAGTTAAATCTTTTTGGCTCATGATATTGATAATGAGATTGATACATACTTCATAAAATGATTTGCAAATCTTAAAGTACCTTATAAATGTTAGCTACTATGATTTTATTAGTAATCTTTATTAAGGTATATATTAGGATAGGGTATGAATGGCAAAGACCTATTATTAAATAAAAAATTGAAAATGTCCTTCAAAGTTTATATCATACTAGCTGGAATGAACTTTACACATTCAATAAAGTATTTTAAATAATCATTTTAATTTCCCTTTCTAATTGGGAGAATGACAATTTCTACATGTAATAAGTCCATATTTTCAAGTATTTCATCTGTTTAAGGATACCAGTGGTAACCATAAGTAATACTGCAGAATACTAAAGTCTCATTTTTCTCTTTCTATATATTATGGAACCTTCTTCTTCCTGTCAACTGTAAAATGTCCAGTGTTCTTACATCCTCACCATATTTTCCCCTAGAAAAGCATATCAGAATAATATTCATGTATCAGTTAACAATATCTTAATGTGATTTGAACTCATATGTCACCCTTACTAGTCATTTCTCACAATACTTCAATGTTTATATCTGTTACTGAAATTTATCACCTAAAGATTCTATGGAGTAACAAATGGTTTTGCCTTCTAGTAATATTTTTCTTGTTAAGGAAGAGAAGATATAAGTACATCTATAGTGTATAGCAGGATGGGCATGAAGTAAAAGAACACTCTATCCTGGGACTGCAGCAGCATGTCCTGGGATGACATGGAAAGTTTTCCATCCAAATGACCTGCACATGACTTTTATCAATGCCCTTTTATAAAGCCCCCAGAGAGGAACTATCCAACACACTGGAGACCTTCCTTTAAGTTTTTTTAGGGATTTTTTGGTTTTGCTTTTAGGAAGAGGGAAGGCAGGGCAATTTGTGTTAAGTGACTTGCCCAAGGTCACATGACTAGTAAGTGTTCCGTGTCTGAGGTCAAATTTGAACTCAGGTCCTCCTGACTCCATGGCCAATGCTCTATTCACTATGCCACCTGCCCCATTCCTTTAACTTTCAAACATTTTGTGAGTAAGAATATTTTTGAGGACTATCAGCATTTTAAGCAGTATCTGTAAGTGTGGGATAAAAGGTTATTCCCATTAAAGGAATCCTAGAAATCAGAGAAAGGGAGGGCATTTGGAAAGATAGAAATGCTTTTCTGCCATTTCTGACCTTGGCATAGAGATTCTGGACAGAAAAAGGCTCTGATCTCTGTATACTCAACATAAAAATGGTGCATCACCAAATCTGGATTCATTCTATACCCTACTCCTTACTCCTTACTATTCATAGAATTCACAGCTTCACCGATAGTTATACAATAGCAGGTCTGTGATCAGAGTAATAAGTACCATTGTAATACTATGTAAATGAACGCCTAACTGGCTGTCAGCTGATGAGAAGAAAAATGATTACAATTTTATTCTACTTGTTCTAGTGTAAACATTGGTAAACTAATTACAAGATACACCTCCACTAAATTTCCGTGAATGGAAAAAGAGGCTCTGATTACTAGTTTTGTCTTTATTTCTATTTGATGAATCACATTTAATTAGAGCATAATTAGGGAACACCTTTAGTATTAAGGAAAAATAAGCCATGTAATAAGATATAATTTCTGAGAACACCATAAATCTTAATGCTTGTAAATAAAGAGATCACATGATAATTCTGTGAATTTATTAGAATGCTCTGGTTCACACACATACACACACACACACACAAATGCTGCTCAGAATGTGGAATTTAACTTTGTCACTTCCAAAATGTAATTTTCAAAAAGATTTTATTTACAGACATCAGTTTCACTTGACTTCTTTTATGTTAGGAAAAAAAATCTATCTTTAAATAAAGTCTTAGAACTTTTTGTATTCCAAGGTGGTTTGGGGTTCAGAGATGATTGAGGACTCAAAAGTGGACGATGTCAAAAAGCCAAATGGGTCAACATTCCTAGCGGAGGTAGCCACTGAAAGGTTAAAATGTCAAACCATCAGTTAAGTGCTTGGTATGGTGGCATGTTTAACCAAAATGAAGAAAATGGACTGGGGGAACAGAAGAGGCTAAAAGGATTAATGGTTACATTAAGGGGAAAGTGTAGGAAAAGTAAAATGATAAAAGCTCATATTAATACAGTTTTAGAGTTTGCAAAGCACTTTACATAAATTATCTTGTATGATTCTCACAACAATTATAGAAGGTAGGTTTTGCCCTATTTTAGAGATGAGATAACTGAGGCTCCAAGAAATGAAAGTTCCAGATTCACATGGATAGCAAACATTGAAGGGAGAGTTTAAACCTAGGTCTTTCTAATTCCAAATCTGATACTGTATCAAGCAAACTATACTGCTTCTTTCTAGAAGGATATGACATAATAGATTACATGATTGGAAAGTTCTAGTCTTCGGGCAGGGAGGGGGGAAGGAGGCAGTTTAGGTGGTTCAATTATAATGAATAGTGAAGTGTGGAGAAAGACGACATTGGAGTTAAGCAAGGTTAGAAAGTATTTAGAAATATCATGACAAGGTCTGTCAACATGAATATTGATGTCCCTAATGATTATGGCAAGGAATGAGATAGAGAGAAATAACATGCTAGCACTACCATCTTTGAAAAAAAATTAGGTAATGGAAAGGTATGGGATGATAGTGGGGTGGTGTCTGTGCCAAACATGTAAAGACTTCCCCTGGTAGAGTGTTCAGATGAGAACAATTCATTCCAATGGACATGAAGGCAGCTGTAGCAGGCCTGTGGATAATTTGGAGCTTGGTCAGCCATCAAAGACACCAAGGTCATCCACTGTCAAAACCCTTGTTTTGATTTTCATCTTGCCACTCGACTTCAATGACTCTGGAAGAAAGAGTAAGGCTGACAGCTTTGTATAACTCTGCCTCACTTTCATCCAATTCATGCATGAGCCATAATATCACTCCATGTAGCCATTGGTTCTCTTCAAATCAAAGGACAAACAACAGATAAGACAGGAGAAAGGATGGAAGCCATGAGATACCCTTAAGAAGGAGCCATGTTTCCATGAATGTGCGGAGATAAAGGGAATGCTGGTTGAAAAATTGGAGGATATCTGGGATTTTGTTGAAAACAGTATAAAAATTTCAGAGGATAAAATGGAATGAGCTAGACACAAACAGAGTTTGATTACGGCTGGAAAAAACATGAGGGTGATTAGAATAGAGGCAAAAGTTCGAAAGGATCTTACATGATCAAACTGATTGTACCTACAGTCACAAGATGGGATAAATAGGACTGGGGATCACTCAATAGGAGACTAATTAATGTAGCCTTTTCATCTACAGACTTTGACTGACAGAAGGTATGCAGAGACAATCTGCCTAAAACTTTGAGATGCTATTACTTACTCTGTGCTTCCATAAAGTTCCTGTGTGGATATGCTTGGGCTTGTTCATTAATGAATCAGGGACTCCAAGCTTTGAGATTTAACTTCCTAACCGTGAATGGGGCAGCAGTAAGGGATTATTAATGGGAAGTTGGGACTTCACAAGAAATTCTTCTCCAATATTCTAGAGAGCCACAGAGAGGTTTTGAACAGTGACATGTTCATACTTGTCTATTAAGAAAAGTAATTTGGCCATTTTTAGAGGATATGGTGAGAAGGAGAGAGTCTAGACGCAGGAATGCTATTAAGGATGCTATTATAATAGTTCAAGTGACAAATAATGAAAGTTCAAATTAGGGTGGAGGCAGTGAGGAAAAATAAGAGAGATTTTTGTAGAAGCAGAAAAAGGAGTTCATAGAAAATTATTAGATTTGAGGGGCAAGAGAAAGAAAGAAAGAAAAAATGACTACAAAATCTTGAGCCTGGATGTCTTGGGAAATAGGAGGTCTATGAAAAAAAATATAGAACATGTAAACGAAATAGTTGTGAGGGGAGCACCTTAGGAAGTAAGAATAAAAAGCTCAGCTTGAAACATGTTAATTTGGGGGCTTTCTTAGGTCACAAGGAGAAGTCAAATACATAATTATAAATTTGAGACTGGGCCTCAGAGGAGATTTAGACTGGAGATATATATTTAGGAGTAATCTGTGCTTGTTTTTTGGTCTGTCCAGCTCTTCATGACCCTATAGACCATTGCACACCAGGCCCTCTTATCCTCCACTTTCTCTCACAGTCTGTCTAAACACATGTCCATTGTTTCCATGACACTATCTATTCTTCTCATCCTCTGTCATCCCCTCTTCCTTTTGTCTTCAATATTTCCCAAGATCAGGGTCTTTTTCAATAAGTCTCATCTTCTCATTATGTAGACAAAACATTTAAGCTTCATCTTCTGTATTTGACCTTCTAGTGAATAGCCTAAATTATTTTTTAAGTATTGACTGATTTGACCTCCTTGCTGTCCAAGGGACCCAAAAGTCTTCTCCAGCACCACAATTTGAAAGTTTCAATTCTGTAATGCTCAGCTTTTCTTATAGTCCAACTCTCACAGACGTGCATTTCTACTAGAAAAACTATAGCTTTTGTTGTATGGATTGTTGTCATCAAGGTGATGTCTCTGCTTTTTAGTATGCTATCCAGATTTGCTATAGCTTCCCTTCTAAGAAACAGGTCTCTTCTAATTTCATGGCTGCAGCCATCGTCTTCAGTAATCTTTGAGGTCAATAATATAAAATCTGACACTGCTTCCATTTTTTCTCCTCTATTTTCCAGGAAGTGAAGGTACTGTTTGCCAAGTTCTTAGGTTTGTTATTGTTGTTGTTCAATGTTAAGCTTCAAACTAGCTTTTACACTCTTTTTTCACCTTCAACAAGAGGTGTCATAATTTCTCTTCACTTTATGCCTTCAGAGTGGTATCATCTGCATATCTGAGAATTTTTCTATTTCTCACAGCAACCTAAACTCCAGATTTTTATTCATCCAGCCTGGCATTTTGTATGATGTACTCTGCACACAAGTTAAATGAAAAAGGTGACATTATACAGCCTTGTCATACTCCTTTTCCCATCTTAAACCAATCGGTTGTTCCATTATCAGTTCTAATTGTTGCTTTTTGGCCACGTACAGGTTCCTCAAGAGACAAGTAAGGTGATCTGATACACCCATCTCTTTGAAGACTTGTCACATTTTGTTTCAATTCACACAAAGACTTTAGTGTGGTCTATGAAGCAGAAGTAGAGGTTTTTCTGGAATGCCCTTGCTTGCATCCAGCAAATATTGGCAATTTGGTCTTCTTATGCCTTTTTCTGCCTCTTCAAAAACCAGCTTGCTCTTCTGGCAATTCTAGGTTCACGTATTGCTGACGTCCTTCTTACAGAACCTTAAGTACAACCTTGCTGGCATGTAAAAAGAGCACAACTATTCAGTAATTTGGATGTTGCTGGGCATTGCCCTTCTTTAGGCCCAAGACAAACCGATCTTTTCTAATCCAGTTGCATTTTCTAAATTTGTTGGTATGTTTAAATGTTAAACATACATTAACATAAATATGGTGACTTAAAAGCATCATCTTTTAGAATTTGTAAAGACCTAATGAGAATTATGTCACCTCCATTAGCCTTATTGTTAACAATGCTTCCTGAGTCCCACTTGACTTCATTATCCAGTATATCTGGTTCTTAATTAGTAACCATACCATTGTGGTTGTGTGTGATGTTGAGATCTTTCTTACATAATTATTTTGTGTTCTGGCCACTTCTTAATTTCTTTTTGTCTTTTGTCATTCTCATTTTTGCATGAAACTTCCTTTTGATAGCTCTAATTTTTTGAAGAGTTCTCATCTTTTTCATTCTGTTTCAATTTCTTTGCATTTCTCATTTTAAAAGACCTTATCTCTCCTTGCAGTTCTCTGGAATTCTGCATTCAGTTCAGTATATCTTTCCCTTTCTTCTCTACCCTTCATTTTTGTTCTTTCCTCAGCTATTTGTAAAGTCATATCAGACAGACATTTTACTTTCTTACTCTTCTTTTTCTTTGGAAAGTTGTTTTGTTTTTGCCTCCTGTATAATAATGGGAACATCTGTCTATAGTACTTCTATCAAATCCCTTAAATCTATATGTCACCTTCACTTCATATTCATAAGAAATGCTATTTAGGTCATGCCTATGCGGTCTGATGGTTCTTCTTACTTATTTCAATTTAAGTCTGACTTCTGTAACAAGAAACTCATGACCTGAGCCACAGTCAATTCCAGATCTCATTGAGCTTCTCCACATGTGGGTGGAAAGTATATAATCAATCTGATTTCTAGATTGACTATTTGGTGATGTCCATATGTAGTCACCTTTTCAGTTGTTGAAACAATGTCTGTTATGACAAGCTAGTCATCTTGACAAAACTCCATTAGTGTCTGCCCTGCTTACTCCAAGGTCAAACTTGTCTGTTATTCCAATTACCATTTGATTTCCTACTTTAGTATTCCAATCCCCTATTATGAATGTGCCATATTTTTGGATGCTATTTTCAGAAGACGTAGATTTTCATACAATTGAGCAACTTTGACCTCTTCAGTATCAGTGTTTGGAACATAGATTTGCCTTACTCTTGACATTGAATTGTTTGCCTTGCTTTCAGATATCATGAAACAATCTGCCTGGATTGAAGCCAAGAGAGTAGATGGAGTCACCAAGGGAAAGAATGTTGAGAGTAAAGACAAGAAGATAAAACACAGAGCCTTTGGAATCACATTCACTTGGGGACAAGAGGACAGAGGCACCAGAGAAGAAGAAAAAGAAGAACCATGAAAGATCCAAAGAAGAGGAGAGTATCCCAGAGCTGGAGCTGTCTAGAAAAGAGTGAGAGAGATTAAAATATAGGGAAGGTTTCAAAAGGTCAACATGGGTAAACCAGTTTGTTTTCATCTTAAATCTTTTCCTTTACTATTCTTTCTATCTTCTGCAAAAAAAAAAGTCAGAGGTTGAGTTATCCAAGTCCATTGGTGTATGAATTTAAAGACTGCTATATTTAATATTTACATTGATCTATTCTAGTTCATATACCCTTATGTAGTGGGGATTCATCTCTTGGCTTAATAGAAAAAGGAGGAGGAGGAGGACTGTCTACTGGGTTTATGTCCTGTAGAAAGATATTTGCACCAATATTGTTTTCTGTGGGTCAAGATCATCTGTGACCTCCTGTCTGTTCATCACCTATGTCAGACCAGTGACTGAGAGTTTGCTTTCCTTGTTCCTGTTATTCTTAATAGTTTTAAGATAAGTCATTTTATGCCATCTAGTATTAATGTTTTTACTCCTCAAGGAGGTCTAAATACTGTACACCTGTGGGAGCCAGCAAATCTACTTCCTTGTTCTTTTTGGAAATTAGTCATTTTTCCAGCCAAAGACTTTCCTAATTAACACAGTTTTATAAGGAAAATACTTTCAAATGACATGTATAAGAAAATGTCATAGCAAAACATACCCTATCTGAAATCCCTTCTTTTTCTTCTTTCATTTTTTGTGAGCCTGTTACATCCTGTGGGATGACAGTTGGGTCAGTCTTTTCCTTACTCATTTGTGGCTGTTATTCTATCATTTTTTCAGTCACATTTGGCTCTTTGTGACCACATTTGGAGTTTTCATAGTAAAGATACTAGATTGGTTTGTCATTTCATTCCCCAGCTCATTTCACAGATGAGGAAAATTAGGCAAACAGTGTTAAGTGACTTGCCCAGGATCACTCAAGTAGAAAATGTCTGAGGTTGGATTTAAACTCGGGAATATGAATCTTCCTGACTCCAGGCCTAGCACTCTATCCACTGCACCACTTAATGCAGAGCTTAAATTCTGTCACCAATGTTGATTAGCTTTGCAACCATCAACAAGTTTCTATAATCTTCTTAACTTTTAACATTTCTGTCTCTCAGGATCTTCATGTGTAAAAAGAGGGCAATGGTATCTGTTATCTCCCAGGGTTGATGTTGAACTCAGATAAGTTACATAAAGCATCTAGAAAATTTTTAAATACTATGTAAATGTTAATTATTATTAATGAAGCAAACTGACATATAAGATATGGTAAACTGCCATGAATAGGTGATATTACTATATAGATGGACAACCTCATTGCCAACGTCAAGAAGACTCTTTAACAGTTCAGGAAAAAAAAGTGCTGTGCCATCACAGTTTGGCTATTTGTCAAAAAAAATTCCCTTAGATACTAAGACTTTAATTCAGCTCTGAAAAAATATCTTTGCCATGAAATCTTGAAATTTTCACAAATTTACTATTTTTTTGCAGGAAACTTTTTTCAGATGAGCAAAGGTAAGCATAATAAAATAGTAGGCCAGAAGTTCTTAACCTGAAGTCTATGGACCTTCTTTCTAAGTCTAAGGGGGTCTGTAAATAGATTTCAAGCTTCCATGAACCTCAATGGGAAAAATATATCTTCATTTTTACTGATCTTTGGTTTTCTTTGTAATCCTAAATGCTTTATGTATTTAAAAACACCATTCTGAGAAGGGGGTACATAGGCTTTCCCAGAGTGTCAAAGGGGTTTAAAAAAACAAAAAAAATTAAGAACCCCTGCATGAGAATAACAATGGAAATCCAGAGCCCATTCACCAAGAGATCTCTCTTTCCCCTTCCTCCACATCTCACATCACTCAGATATCTTCTGGTATTAACTACTCCTTCATCCCTGCTTCCTGTGAAGAGGCAGCCCTTCTCTTTGCTTAGTTCCTCTCGATCAGCAGTTCTCAATCTGTGGGTCAAAACCACTTTGGGGTCAAACGAATCCTTCACAGGAGTCACAGGGGTCGCCTAAGACCATTGGAAAACATATATTTCCGATGGTCTTAGGAACCTCCTCTATCTGTCTCCAGGAGGGTCTGCCCACATGCAGACACACCCATATATGCCTGTTAAAGGGTTGTGGCATTAGGAAGGTTGAGAACCACTGCTCTAGATGCACAAGTCATCCCATTCCACCCTCTCTTCTCTAGCAACTTGAAGAATATGCGATTGAATGGGAAATCATCCACACTCTCACTTATCTTTAATCTCCCACCCATCTTCTTACTGCTTCCCTATGGCCTACAAACACTTCCATCTCTCCCCCATCCTTAAAAAGACCTCATTTTATCCATCATCACTAGCTATCATCCAATAATTCTCCTGTCTTTTTTGGCTAAATTCCTTAAGAAGGTTATTTATAAAAGATATCTCCATCTCTTTTCTTCTTACTCTTTTTAACTTTATACAGTCTGGCTTCCAACTTCATCATTCCATTGAAACTGATCTTTCCAAACTTACTGATGTTTTCTTAATCATCAAATCTAATAGCCTTTTCTCAATGTTCTTTATTCTTAATCCTTCTGCAACCTTTGATGCTGTTCATCACTTTTTTTTACTGTCTTCTACCTAGGTTTTCATGATATTGCTCTATTCTGGTTCTCTTTGTATCTATCTGACTATGCCTCAGTCACTTTCACTCAATATTCACCCAGGTCATTTATGCTAACAATAGCTATTCTCAGAGCACTAATCTGGATCCTCTTCCCTTCCCTCTCTGCCCTAATTTACTTGGTGATGTCATGGAGGCTTATGGATTCAATTATCATCTCCATGCTGATGATTCTCAAATCCACTTATCCAGATATAACCTCTCTGGTCTCCTCCAGTATAGCATCACAAATTGCCTATTAGACATCTTAAATTGGATGTCTAACAGATTGTTTTCAATCCAACATGACCAAAACTGAATTAATTATCTTTTTTCTGAACTCTTCTCTCTTCCTAACTTCCCTTTACTATCTAATGTACTACCATCCTCCCAATCACTCAGGCTTACAACCTAAGTGTTAACTATCTTCAACTCTCTCTCTCTCTCTCTCTCTCTCTCTCTCTCTCTCTCTCTCTCTCTCTCTCTCTCTCTCTCATACCCCCCATATAATCAGTGGTTAGATCCTAAAATTTCCACTTTCTTGATATCTCTCATATATACTACCCTTCTCTCCTCTGACATTGCTACAACTCTACTTCAGGCCCTCATCACTCTATGCCTAGAATATTATAATAACCTGATGGCTGATCTCCCTGCCTTAATTTTCTTCTCTCTCCAGTCTATCATCCTATTAAATTCATCTTTCTAAGTGCAAGTCTGTCTGTCTGTCTCCCTCTGTCTCTTTGTCTCTGTCTCTGCCTCTCTTTCTCCCTCCCTCTCTCTGTCTCTGTCTCTCTCTGTCCCTGTCTCTCTGTCTCTCTCCCTCCCTCTCTCTGTCTCTCTGTCGCTGTCTCTCTGTCTCTGTCTCTCTCTGTCTCTCTGTCTGTCTGTCTCTCTCTCTCTCATACACACACAAACACACACACACACACACATCATTCTATGAACTCCAGTAGCTCTGATTAAATCCAGGATTAAGTATAAAATCCTGTTTTAAGCTTGTCAAACTTAGCCTTTCCTATATTTCCATTTTTAATTTGCCTTAACCCCACATTCTAATTCAGTGATACTGTCTTTTGTATTGTTTTCAAAAGATTTTCCAACTCCCCAGGCTGTGAATTTTCCCTGGCACTCCCCCATGCCTGGAATGCTCTACCTTATCATCTTTTGCTCTTGGCTTCCCTACCTTCCTTCAAGTCCCAAATAAAAATTCCACCTTGTACTGGAAGACTTTCCTATTCTCTTTCAATGCTAGTACTTTCCCTATTATCTCCAACTTACCATGTATATATCTAGCTTCTACAGAATTTGAATTTTGTGTCCCCTATTAGACTGTGAGCTGCTTGGGAACAGAGACTGCCATTTGCCATTCTTTATATGTCTAGCACTAAGAACAATGTCTAACATGTGATAAAGGATTTTTTTTAATGTTTACTGACTGGAGAATTTTTTTTGCTATCACAATTAAAAGTTCTTCATGACAGTAAAAATATCCTTTTTAATTCACTGTATATTTTGGAAGCTCAGTTTCCCTAGGAGTTGCTCTAAATGCTACTACTATCATTGTTATCACTGCCATCATTAAACAATATATGAGTTAAGGATGGTACCAAGCTGAATTTTCCCAACATTCTCCAACAATTCTAAAATAATGCCTCAAATCAATTTTTGGAGTAATAGAGCTATCAAAGGTCAGAGGGATGGATACATTTTTCCAGTTTATAACAATTTAGGATGTCCACAGGAAAGATCTACAATGACAGGGTGGGAGTAGGCCTAGAATACAGCAGGTACAGTGGTAAGCCTTAGAGATAGCCATGAAAACAGCAGTAACTTTGGGAGCACTCACTCAGAAAAAGCAAGAGGGTATGACAACAGGTCAGAAAGAGATTACAAGGGGCCTTTTGCTGGCACTGGGTGTAGGGGGCACTGATTGGCAACTCTCTTGCCCATAAGGAGTTCTACATTACTGTTCGAGGAAGAAGAGGAGCATTTGTCACAAAGAAGCAGCGACCCTGGTCATATTTCCAGCACCAACAGGAACACCAGCACTTGTAACTACAGAAGAACAGAAGCCTTTCCTGAGTAAATAACAGAGAAGAAACCAAGAGAGCAATTTTATTTGGAAACTAAAGTTAATGTAAAGCCAATCAACAGTAGATTCCTAAAAGAATATTACTGTGAACAGCTTTTAAGATTCAGATTACACAGTATTAGTGAACACTCTGTTTATTCCATTACAAATCAAGATTCAGTACAATATTCACAGTATCAACAATTCACAATATAATATACAATATTTAGAACAAGGAAAGTCTCAATATTATATCTTATTACAGAAAGTAACAAAGAACAAAAGAAGAATCACCTGGTTTCCTTAAGGGAGAAACCAGCTTCTCATTTAAAGATTTAATCAATCCAGTTAAAGATTCAATCAATCAATTCATCTGGTTTCCCTAAGAGGGGAACCAGCTTAACTT
>JAQQSW010005751.1:0-14108 GCA_028646575.1 Pseudocheirus occidentalis | reverse complement strand
CTAGAGATTTCAGACATTGACTCTGCTCCTTTGGAATTTTATCCTGAAATTCTCACTTTTCAGTTTTGATTTAGCGAGTGTACGTTCACTATTTCCTATCAGCAAGAGACAGCAGAGATTGGGGACAGTCCTCGCTGCCCAGCCCTGATATGCTCCCCCTTCCTGTTCTAATTTTTAAGGAGTTATTTTCTTCCATGAGTTTTTGGACTTTTTTCCCTTAGTAGTTGACCTCCTTTAAATAATTTACTTGATTTTGTTGCACTGCTCGTCTTTTTTCCCTAATTTTTCCTTACTCTCTCCTATTTGTTTTTAAAACTCTTCCAAGAACTCTTTTTGGGAATGTGACCATTTTGCTTCTTTCTTTGAGATACAAGTAGCTTTTTAAACTTCACTATCTTCTTCCGAGTTTGAACCCAAATCTTCTAGCTCTCTGAGCCACGACCAGTCCCTCCCACAGCTGCAAATTCCAGCCCCTCCCTCTGCCCTGGAACCCATACCAGGCACTCTTCAAGTGCTGAAGCCATCAGCGTCTCCACCCTCTGTGACCGTGCTCCCTGGGTGTGTGCTCATCTCTCCTCATTCCCACCCACAGCCCAGGACTGCTGTCAGGTCAGTACACCCCGGGCTGGTGTCCAGCACCATCAGAGGCACCCCACACTCTTCCTTTAATTAGCTCTCTGCCCCCAAACTGTCGGTGGCTTCAGCCAGACACAATTGTAGCAACTGCTTGGTACTTGTTGATGAGGCACCCTGGGAGGTGGGGTCTTTCCTAACATTCTCCCAAGTTGTTTTAGGTGGACAACTACTCTACCCCAATTTTAAATTATTTCTGCTGCTCAGAGTTCACTCGGAGGCATTATTTTATATTGTCCGGGGGCAAATTGAGGAAAGCCAGGTATTTCCCCACCTTGTACTGCCATCTTCCCTCCTAACCTCCTCAAAAAGAGGTCGAGGCAACCCGGGCAACCTAACAATTAGACATTGATGGACTAGTCTTAGAACAGAACAAGTTACCCAGTGACAGGACCGTTCATCTGATATGTGTGAATTTGGGGCAATAAGATGGTGATGTTGATGATAAAATGGTCTCATTTGAAGTAATTAAAAAAGGATGACCAAGTAGTAGGAAGAGTAGCTCCATTCATGGGCTCTGTGAGTATAGCAGCAGAAGGAGCAGCAGCAGGAGCAGCAGCCAGCATCTACATAGCGCTTTAAGGTCTGAAACGCATCTGACACATTTCATTTTATTCTGACAGCCCTAAGAAAGGACCAGGGGACCTTTCATCTCTCACCTCCCCCGCAGATCCAGAGCTCTCTGAGAACATGGACTGTCTCACCTCTCTGCAGCCCCAGCATTCAGCACAAAAGAGCCTTCTTGTTGTTCAGTTGTGTCCTTCTCTTCATGACCCCATTTGAGGTTTTCTTAGCAACGACACTGGAGGGTTGACCATCTCCTTCTCTGGCTCATTTTTATAGATGAGGAAATCGAGGCAAACAGGATTAAGTGACTTGCCCAAGGTCACACAGCTAGTAAGGTAGGATTTGAACTCAGATCTTCCTGACTCCAGGCTCAGTGTTCTATTTACTGTGCCACCTAGCTGCCCTTGGTAACAGCATAAGATAGGTTAATTCCCTTATTCTTGAGGATATTTAGACAGAGTTTGTGACTTGCTCAGGGTCAGAGAACTAGTGAGTGACTGGAATAGGATTTTAACTTGAGTTTTCTGGACTTCAGATCAGGTGGCTGATATTAATAACGGCACCTGTCTTGGACAAGTCCTGGGGACCAAATCGGAAAGACTAATCAGAGTAGAAACTGGATCATGTAGAAAAATGAATATTGTTTTCAAGAATACCCCTTTGTCTTCTGATACATAAAGCTGTCTTTTCCCTTCCATTTCCTTAAATTGGAACAGTATAGCTTAGAACCACAGATGGCCATGATCTCCAAGAGAGCAGAACTTGCCCAAGGCCCAAAGGGTCATCGACAGAGAGATGATGGTGGTGGGTTGTTAGGCAACAGAGCTTGGCCATTGACACTTCATCTAAAAGAAATGTGACAGAAGAAATATGAAGTTGAATAGCCATCACTACAGGCTCAAGGACAAATGTGTTCTCAGAAGAGTGACGGATCATTTGTCAGGGCCAGTTTAAGGGACTCAGGAGTCAAGCTCTGAATGGTGCTTATTACAGTCAACAGTCTTCCTGAAGTCACCCCAATGCCTGTCCCAATATCTATATCACCCATGAAATCACATTGCTAGGCACTGTTCAATGAAGGTTAATATCTTTGTCATCTAGTCCTGAGAAATTACCTTTGTTACTTTTATCGACTCAGCCAAGTTGATTCCCAATTCACCACATTGCACCTGATCTGTCTCCACATGGGCCTTTATCCTCACCTTATCCCTACTGTGTAATTGGACTCCGACCCTGGAACTCCTGCGGTTTGAGAAGCCAAGTTTGGTCTTCCTTTGCCTGCATCGAGGCATCCCCAGTTGCTGCCTCCCCCCCATCATCAGCTCTCCTTCACAGAGGCTATCACCTCCCATCAGAAATTCCTTGAGGGGAGGAACTTGCTTTTTTGTACTTATTCCCACAGTGCCCAACACATGACTAACACAAAAGCACAGTGGACACGAAATAAAGATTTTTCTCTGGCACTGAGTAGGTTAGAATCTTGGAGCACATGGCAGAAATCCAAGCTCCAAACATTTCACAGAACAATTTCCCCGACTTCCTTATAGTTCTTGGTGCCCTAGCTCATTTGGTACCACCATGCCAGTCAACTGTAGCTTCTTGTTTTTTTTTGGAGGGCAGGGCAATTGGGGTTAAGTGACTTGCCCAAGGCCATACAGCTAATAAATGTTAAGTGTCTGAGGCCAGATTGGAACTCTGGTCCCCTGGACTCCAGGACCAGTGCTCTATTCACTGTACCACCTACCTGCCCCAACTGCAACTTCTAAAAGATAGCTCCACATACTATCTCCTACCTTGTTCAGAGTAAACCCTTTGGGAATCTGAAGACATTCCCCACAAAGAAGACTATTCTTGTGGCAATAATTGTGCCTTATGTGTGGGGGCTTTCAGAAGGAACCTGTCCCTCAAGAAAGACAGTACAGCATACCTTCCAGTTGGTAGACAGAAATTGCTTCCCTCGAATAATTGTGGCAAACAGAATATATATATATAGTCACCTGGGCAATCAGTTGTGGCCACGTTTCAATACTGACAAAGAAATGGGCACAATGGACTTCTGGAGAGGATCCTTCCTTCTATAATGGCTCACACTTGAACAAAGCCAAAAAAAAAAAAAATCAACTGCCCAAATACAGCTTGTGGGCTATTAACTCCTTTTGGGGAAACAAAGTTGAGGAGTCATCTTTTTTAGGGAGCAACATACCCAGAAGAGGCAAGAATCCCTGGAACTTTTAAAGAATCAAGGCCAGTTAGGGGCGGCTAGGTGGCGCAGTGAATAGAGCACTGGCCCTGGAATCAGGAGTACCTGAGTTCAAATCCGGCCTCAGACACTTGACACACTTACTAGCCGTGTGACTTTGGGCAAGTCACTTAATCCCAGTTGCCCTCCAAAAGCAAAAAACAAAACAAACAAACAAAAAAGAATCAAGGCCAGTTGCATGGCACATAGCTTCCTGGCATCCTAAGCAAAGATTTGTGGTTCTCTAGAGAACATCCAGCAGTTCAGTGTCCACACCCAGTTACCATAAGTTTCAGGGAAGGAGAGGCGAGAAGAGCTGTTCAATGACCAGAAATTTTCATCTAGCATGTGGTATGGAAAACCTAGCACTGCTCCAGGACTGACCCCGTCACTGCCTTGATAGAACTTCTACTCCCCTGCCTGCTCTACCAGTAGAATCACTACCATCCCATGAGTTCACACTTTCCCAATGACTTCCCATCTGCCTCTTCCCACCAGGCATTGGACATCGGGTATTGGACACCTGCTCTCAGGTGGCTGCTGACTCATCTGCCCTCCAAGTACTTCCTGAGGTCCCTGGCGCCTTGCCATCTTCCCCGAAGGCCCCCCCCACCAGAATTTGCAGGCCTTTCCATCTGCCCTTGAGTCCTCCTTTATGCTTTGTCTATTCCTATTTGAGTTCAGACTCTTAAAGAGCAGGGACTGTCACTTTGCCATCAACATCCCTAGTGCATTGCACATTGTAAGCCCTTGGAAGCTTTATTTTGTAGGCTCTGTTTCCTCAGAAAAGATGCCATGGTAGAAGGCAAGACATTTCCTGGTGCCTGGCAGCCAGATTTTAAGGAACCGAGTTTACTGTTTTTTTTTTAACTATATATTTACTATTATCCTTCTACTACCTGATATGGAGACACCACCAGCACTGCCCTGTGAAAATTTGCTACATAAGAGACCTCGGCCCTGGGTTATAAATGTGCTTAGGAGGTTAGCTTCCCTGAGCCTAGCCCTCAATAGGGCAGGGGTTGCCAGGCTCCTACCTTCCACCTCAGGTTTCCAGCAATCAAGGTATTGGATTAGCAGAATATCCATTTTATTTCTCTGGTGGAAATTGTTACAGATTTCATCGTCATTTCCTTCTCTAATGTCCATCTTGTCAGAAATAGAGTTCTCTGATGGAATCTAATATTTCAAAGACAAGGATCAAGACTGATCCTTGAAAACAGACCCGAGTATAAGACGCTAACTCCATCCTCTGTCAGTTGGGCTAAGGGTTTCTATTGCTGCTGCTTCTCCTTCCCTTTCAAAGAGACCCATGTGGTTGGTATGAGGACATCTTGAGTGAGCCACAGTGACACTCAGGATCTCAGCAGGGAACAAATAGGACATTTCTCTCCTACTTTCAGCTTCGTGTTGTGTCTTTCTGTCTCTTCTTCCTCCTCCTCCTCCTCCTCCTTTAACCTAAAAACTGAATATCTACACCAGTCTTGTTTTTATGAACTCCAGATCAGTGAAGTAGAAAGAGGGCACTGGGTTCTCTCTCTTCTTTCTTTTAAAGAAGTTGCCCTAGATTTCCCACTCTGGATTCTGTTGGCAAAATGCACTAACCTAAAACACAATTGTTTTGTTGATATAAGGAAAATGAGCAAACTTGTCTTCAGCTTATTAAATGTAACAGGGCTGATTCATATTCCTGTTTCTACTCTAATACAAGTTGGTAAATTTGAAGCAATACCCTTGCTGAGTCTGGCAAAGCCTGGCATCACTTACCAAGAATCCCAGGGGGCCTGTCTGGGATACAGCATGCTAGCTCAAGCTGTCAGCACCTGCCAGCATGATCTGAAGTCATTATTAGACGGTTTCCAGATCCAACAAAAATTCAAGAACCATGAATGCAGGAGTCAAAGTGCTGAAGAACTTTGGGTTTGCAAGTTGGCTCACCTCCCTGAGGCTTCAGAGTGAAACAAAACAAAGCCAAGTCTAGAAGACCCAGAAATTTGACAAAATCATACTGGATAATGGATACTGAACTTGTTGGGAAGAACAAGCCCACCAGCGTTTGGTGACTCCATTTGTCAGTAGCAGCCTCCTCATGTCAGAGCTCTGTGAAGGGAAGGTTATTTCCATTATGGAAATCATGAGATAGATTGTAAAAATTTGGGACCGAGAAAATGCTTGTCAAGGCTCATTGAAATGAATGTTTATGATGATAAGACTTATTCAAAGTGGGAAAATTTAAGTTACTGTCAGCTCATCATAAATCATTTCCTCCCCCACCATGGGAAGAAGAAAATCAACTGTCCTGGTTCCTGGTACCCTCCTCTTGCTGAAGACATTTGTAAGTATGTTAATTCTAAGTTAAATCTTATCTCCAAGAGAGTTTAAAAAAAACTCACAATCAAGCCCACTTCTCAAGATTTTTTTTCTGATATTAGCTAACCTTCAAATGTTATTACTAAAATTATAGCTCTAAACAGCCTGTGACAAAAAGCACATTAACATTTAAGAAGTGGTCAAGATGGTTAAGTGGAGCCTATGGATATGTCAGAAAAATGTTTATATGTAAAAGAAATGCTAAAGTTCCAATACAGGTTAGTGAAAATAAAGGTGCCAATTTCCTCCATGATCCCAGTTCACCCTGAAATATATCCAGAGATTGCTGAGGGACGTGTGGAGCTCAGGTTAGTCACCACTACTCTAAAGTCTTCCATCAAAAAGTGAGTTAAGAGCAAATCATCCAGGGATATAAGAAGAGGCAGAAAAGCAAGAAATTCATGGACGGCTAAGTAGCAAAGTGAATAGAGCACTGGCCTTGGAGTCAGGAGGACCTGAGTTCAAATCCAGCCTCAGACACTAAACACTTACTAGCTGTGTGACCTTGGGCAAGTCACTTTACCCCAATTACCCTGCCGTCCACCCTCCAACAAGCAGAAAGGGAAAGGGAAAGAAGCAAATCCAAAACTCATCCAAGGAGTTATTCTGAAAATCATAGAAATGATTAATGCAGTTAAATAAATCTGATCATTCAAATGAAGAGCTCTTTAAAAAAGGATATTTGAATAAAAATCAAGAAAAACCAAATTACTCATATGCACTTTGAAAAAGGGAAATTTACTATACATGAAGAACAGAGGAAACTATTTTGACCAATGGCATACCAGCAAACCCAACAATTTGGGGAAAACAATTGAATACTTCATCAAAATATAAACTACTCAGATCAATAGAATTTAAATAACCTGATTTCAGGAAGAGATCTACAATGGGAGGAGAAAAAGGAGGGAACTCCCAAACCAGGTAGATTTATGAGTGAATTCTGTCCAGTATTGGGGGGAAAAAATCCAAAATCAGATGATCTGTTAACAAAAATCAGAAGGACCCTACTGAACTATAATAAAAATGTGGTTTTGGTACCTGGAATGGGGAGAGGTGAAGCTGAGAAAGAAACCTATAGACCAATATCCTTTATGACAAAAAATAGCTTTAATATCCCAAATTGCTTTTTAATAGTACAAAGGACTTTGAACTTTGAACCAAACTTCAACAACTGCTAGTTATTTAGATCCTTGCCTACATAACATCCACCTCTTTCCAATTGAAGATGGCTAGTCCCAGCTGCAGAAACAATCCACATTAAGGGTTCTGGGCACTGTATGATGTGATTAATTCCTAGAACTAAGGTTTCTCACATAGTCTTCACAATGGATTCAGAAGAGTGCTTGGTGACTACCAGGGAGATGGGAAAAAATCAGGAGTTGGTGATGCTCACTGCCCTGGCTGTACCTTACCTAGTCAGCACCCCAGGAGTCAGTCTCCACCATCTCTCTTAGCTACAGATATCACCTCAAACACAATAAATGAGCAAATAAGAAAGCCTTACCTTCAACACCATATGTAGGTGGAGGCATACCCATTCTGTATTATCTACAAGAGCACCCAGGACTATGCCTGCAGCTTTAAGTGCAGGAGTAGACTCTTGTTGAGACTCACACCAAGAGAGTACCCTATGAGCCTGAAGTGGGCTTCTGTGTCCCAGGTTCACAACTACCTTGGTTAGGTTTTGATCAGACTCCCTAGTAACCAATGAGTGATGGAGGTAAAGGGATTGGTTTGGAGTGGGGAGGTATACAAGATACACTTCAGGAGGATGGCAGCTAACACTGAATACCTTTCTCAACATTCCAAGCTTCTTTCTCAAGCTCCTAGAGACTCACTCCAATATCCCCAAATGTCTCCATCCCAGTCAGATTCACATTATTTGGTAAATCAGCTTCACCCTTTGAAACATTTGCCCTTTAAGTCCCATAACGATCATCAGAGAGTAGTGAACAAGAAAGGAACTAAGTCTGATACCAGACAACTTCACCTTGTTGGCTTTTAGAAGATAAACAGAGAAAAATCCCACTTCACTTTTGTGGTGAGCCATTTCAATGGTGGAAGCAAAGGTTTTCCTCATCGAGTCACCCTCAAGCAATGCAGCCACAAGCCATGACCTTCAAAGACTATGTCATCCAAGTATCAGTTTTAAAGTGGGAGGCATCCACATAAGGAGGCTAGCATTTAGACAGGGTAATGACTAAGTGGTCAGATTTTGTTGTGTTTGGCATCTTTGAGAAGTAGCTTTCCTATCCCTGGGTCTCACAGAGCGTTCTCAGTACAAGTTAAATAGCCAAAACTCAAACAAATTAAGACACTCTTTCAGCCATAATTGGACCATGAAAAAGGACAAATGCTTCGTTTAACCCTATTAAGGTCAGCTTGTGTTAACACTAGTAGGGATTGTGTGGAGGCAGGGAGAGGTCACTGACAATTATGTTTGAGGTCTTCATGTCCTTTATTTAGATCCAACCTTGGTAAAGTGGAAAGAAAGCTGTGTCTGGAATTAGAATCTATGTTCAAATTCCAGGTCAGCAACTAGCCAGTTTTGTTACTTCATGCTTCTGTCTTTAAGCTCCCTGGGTCCCAGTTTCATCAGGTGAGGTAAGAAGGAGTTGATTAGTTTAATTAATTCAACTTCTATGACCTTAAAAAAAAGAGACAGAATCCATTTGCTTCTAATGAACTATCTCCTTTTTCATTGTATTCATTTGGTCACTTTGAATCCCTTATGAGAGTGACAAGAAAAACGACTCAGATTTCCACCCAGGTCCATAAACTTGCTAAACAACGCCAGCATAGGCTCGGAAATGTTTAGTTCCAACCTGCCTTTCCCCCCCACCCCCACCCCCAAGCCGGTGGTCGGTAGTTTACAGAAGTGGGAAAGCCAGTGTCCCCAGGCTAGGGGAAGCCAGCATTCTATACTTGCAGAGGCAATTTCCTTGACTGAGGGCATCCTTCCTTTGCCTTAACTCATCATGAGCCCATGAGAATAACTAATAAGTTGGGGCTCACTAAGTGAACATTGTTTAAAAAAAAACCTTTGTTACTACAAAGAAGCCATTTTAAGTCAACACCAGACCTGTTCTAAAATACTGTGAGGCTCACCCACCTTCACTGCATGTTATTGCCACGTTGGTTCACATCTACAGAAAATGTTGTCTTTCTCTAGCTGGAGAAGGACCTTCACGAAGGGCCAGTATAATCCATTCTCTCCCATAAAAGAAGGCTTTCTATGGAAGCCCTCTTGAATGGCTCTTCTAACTCTGGTGGGCTTCTAGTAACAGTGGGTTGGGATCACACACTCCCTCCCGCCTCTCTTCTCTGGGTTTGACTTTGACTCTGCTCCTTCAACCTCTTTGAATAGCATTGAAGCTCCATATCTCAGGCTAACTAGGTGCCTTACCCCAAACAAATAGATGCACCCACACACCCACACCCACACCCACACCCACTCAAGACTTTTTTTTTTAATTTACTCCTGAATGATTGCTTCTAACATTAAAAGAGAGGAACTGTTTACACCCAAGTAATTCCAAATGAAGAGCATCTGGGTCCTAATTCTGCCACTCAGCAGCTGGAGAAATCATAGTGAAGTCTGGAGCTCCTAAATCTCTGCTTTCTCATTTGTGAAAAAAAAAGCTGAGCACCCCCTGCTAGAACCTTCTAGAGGGCAGTCAGGTTAGATAAAGTGGCAGGTTGTGTTAGCCAAAAGCACCATGGTCATCCAGTCTGACCTAGTGCTAAAAGGGATTTTGATGGTGTGTGTGTGTGAGTGTGTGAGACAGAGACAGAGAGAACATATATGAATACGTGTGTCCTACAGTTAAGACGCACTCAACATTAGTCATTTGCTATTCTGAGAACTCCTTCCCACCCAGACTTTTCTCCAGGTTTTCAGATTTATGGCACCATTTCATCAGCATCCCAAGGGGCACAAAGTGCTGAGTTGTTACATTCTTTACAAATGAGCAATTCGAGATTTGAGAAATAATCTTAAATAGCAACACTTGGGCTCTCAAGATTTACATTTCAAAGTTAAAAAAAAGCCAATGTTTCCTTCAGCATTTTAAAATTGAAAGTGAGAAAACATGAGACCTAGAAAGACGACTATCTCCTGTTCGGCCACTGCGTGCGAGGCCCCGCGCTAGCAATACTGCAGGAGCCACCTCAGTCTTGATTTCACACCAGGACTCCTTCCCCTGTGCCCCAATATGTCCCCTGGAAATGAAATGATTGTTTATTGGGAAGAAAAGAAAGAAAATTTATGTAGGAAAAATGAATGATTTTTTAAATAGAAACCACTTGACGAGACTCAAAAGAAAGAAAAATCTTAAGGAAATACTTATGAAAGAAAAGGAAAAAGGAAAAAAAACGACAAAAAAAGGTATTTTTTCTGTCGTTAACTCTTCTCACAGAGAATAGAGCACAAGCCTAACTCTTGTCCTACCACTAAGGAGATGGTCCAGCTTGCTTTTTTACCCGGTGGGGAAGCGGATTTGAAAGGAGGCAGGTTGGAGCATGCTCACTGGGATCCGCTGACTCAGCCAAAACCTGTCAGCCCCTCCCCCTCCCTCACCTGAAGGCTGAGTAGTGTGGGTGGAGATAGGAGGGGAGGGAATGGGCATCACCTGAGGACAATATACTGGAACTTTTTTTTTTTTTTTTAATTCCTTCCACACTATAAATAGAGCTTGTAGTGCCTTCAAGCCTCCTGAAACGTTGCCTTGCTGCGGTAGGGGGAAGAAGGTAGCTCAGTGAAACAAAGAGCTTTGTCCTCCACGGTTGCCGAAGACGGACGGGTCATAGTGTGGAGCTCTGCCCAAAGGTGCCCCGCTGGAGAAGGAAATGGCAAACTGCTCTACAGAAAGCCCTATTAAAATGCTAAGAGATGAGAACAGAAGAAGATGTGTTCCCTGAGGCCATGACCGACCGAATGAGAAGTTCATTCAAGCTCTCTTAGAAATGAGTGGCTCTTGAAGGTCAGTTTCTTAGTAAAAATTGAAAAAGAAAGGGTGGGAGCTTGGCTCTCTCTGGTGGCTGCCGTGGGGAGTGATGTCCCTGGGCCCAACCTAAGGGAGCTAAGTGGGCTGGGGGGAGAGGTGGCTCTCCTTTGTTCTGGCTGACTTGGGGGGTACCAGGGGAATTCCTTCTCTTCTCTCTCTCATTTTTAGGGAAGTGAAATGAGGGATTCAGACTAGAGTGAGGGGGCAGGAAGCAAAGTACCCCCAGGGTGGTCATGAGAGGGTGCCTATAGAAGGAATGCTAGAACAGGACTGGGTGGTGTGCGCCCATACCTTTCTGGAGGGTGGGTGAAATGACCCAAGAACACAAACGTCTGACTGAAGTCACTGAGCGTTGGAAGAAATAGCATTCGACACAACTGGGGTTTAAATGAAGGTCAGGTTGAGAACTGTCGTGTCTCTAGGGGTTTGGATAGTCTTTGTATCCTGAGCTTAGACTTCAAGATGGGAGGGGCCTGAAAACAGGTGTGGTTACACTGCGGAACAAGAAGCCCTCAGTCTGCAAGGGCACTAGAGAGATAGATGGTGCTCTTTTTTATTAGAGGGCAAACTGAGAAGTTTAAGAAGCATGCTGGGGTGTAGAATACTGAACTTAAACACGTAAGATTTCTTTATTAGAAGAAACAATAGGAATGGGGGGGAGGATCCAACATTCAAACTTTTCAGACAAATAGAGCAAAACGTGATGTGCTGAAGCTTTTCTCTTTTAGAGAGCGGCACTTTGGAGGAAGATTTGGGTTTTTGTTTCGGGTCTCTTAAGAAATCCGTGCGTGGGTTTAATAGACAAAAAGATTCAGAGCTCTGTCTTCCTTTGCTTCTAATTTTCTCTGCTTGAGGGCATTTTCTTGTCCTCTTGGCTTTTTTCCCCTAATGAAACAAACGTATTATGTTCCTCATTCCCACTGAAGCGCTTCATAGGAAAGCAAAGGGATCTAGGGCCAGGCACAAAACCAAAGCTGGGGCTTTTCAGTCGAGCATTTGGGGGAGGGGCCCCCAGTAGGCTGGGGGACGTTTTGTCTTGAGCCCTGATTTAACCTGGTTCAGGCAGCTGCTCAGCTGGTCTTTTCAAGGAATGGGTTCTTTTCCAAAGAATGCGAGTGAGAGGGGGAGGGGCGGAATCCTTGAGCAACGCTCTGCCAATGTCTTTGGCCAGGAGAACTGGGAGCCTGCAGAGTCTGCCGCTGATCTAAGTCAATAACTGTATTAGCAGGTCTGTAAAAGAAGCCAGGGCTTTAACGGTCAAGGTTACTGAACAGAAACACTGAGCAGGACGGCAGAACTGGATGCTCTTATAATCAGGTGGCTTCTTTCAAAGCCGATCACAAGAGGAAAATCGCAAGTGCTTGCAATCTGACTGCCTGCACTACCTTCTGCTTTTTACAACCAGAAACGGAAAAGTCTCGGCTTCTGCCTAACAAAGGGTGACCAGAATGGCCCAAGCCTTGCTTAGTTCCTGTGAGGAACTCCAGGAGAGGAATGGATATTTGTTTGTTTACCTCAAAGAAAAGAGGGCTGGAGAGCCTTGGGCTGTTTGGCCCCCATGGGGCCAAGTTGGGAACCCCGGGGCTCAAACCCAGTATTTAAACACCACCCCAGGGAAATCTTCCAGAGGTATTTCAAAGTGGAATTAGCTTCTTGGAGAGGTGTCCTCTGCCCCCTCTCCCATTTGTTTGGCTGTTACTTTGCCTTTACCTTATGTTCCCCTCTCTGTGTTCCTCTGGGAAATCTCCCTCTGCCTTTCTGGCTGTGTTCATTTACTATCCTGGTTTTCTCTCTGACGTGTTTTTTTTTTTTCTTTCAAAAAGTGAGAATGTCCGAGTGCCTTAAAACAACATTGAGGTCTTATGGAGGCCTTTCTTTCTCCAGAGGAAGCCGTGGTGACCCAAACCATTGGCTCATCAACCTGGAGCCCAGAGACAGGCATGCGTCTCTCAAGAACTGTTTCTCAGACTTTACCATGAACTCGGTGTAGAAGAATTTGCAAACTGGCAAGTATTTGAACAATGTTCCAATTTGGACAGCAAAGAGAGAAGTCCCAGAATCCAAAGAGCCAGGTGAGCGTGCTTCTAGAGAAGCCTCTTGTCAAGCATAAGGAAGCCACTGGGTCCCTTGGACTTCTGCCTGATGGGCATCTTTCCTTGGCTTTCCCCTTTCTCTGTGTAGCTCACAATTCATGGATCTAATCCTTGTCAGGGATCACTCTCGCTCTTCTGAATGAGGTTATTGCTAAGGGATGCAAAGAGGCAAAAGACAGCCCCTGCCTTCAAAGAGCTTACAATCTGGGAGGAACAGCGTGCAGACGCATAAGAGCAACGCAGTCTATAAATGGGAGATAATTCAGGGGGAATGTGCTGGGCCCCAGACCTGGGGAAGGCTCCCTGTACAAAGTAGGATTTTGGTTAGAAGTCAAAGCAAATTAGTAAGGTCAGCAGTCGGAGCAGAGGAGAGAAGGCATTCCAGGCAAGGAGACCAGAGGAAATGCCCAGAGCTGAGAGATGGAGGGTCGTGTCTGTGGAACAGCCAGAAGGGCAGTGTCGCTGGATTGAAGACTGTGACGGGGAGTATAGGGTGAGAAGGCTGAAAATACGGGGGCCAGGTTCTGAGGGACAACGAATGCCAAATAGAACATTGTCTATTTGATCCTGGAGCCAATAGGAAGCCACTGGAGTTACTGAAGCAGGAGCTGATGGAGCCAGACATCACTTTAGTGACTGAACAGAAGATGGTCTGCAGTGGGGAGATGCTCAAAGACCTTCTTTTCCCCCCCCCCCCCCACATATGCACAGCTCTTCCGATACTCCAGGCCGGAGATGATGAGATTCTATACCAGTGGTAGCACTTGTTGAGAGAATATTCAAGGTGCTCCAAAGGTTGACAGGGCTTGGTAACAGCTTGGATGTGGGAAGTTGGGGATGGGGAGAATGAGAAATCCAGGATGACCCCAAGGTTGGGAGCCCCAGGCCTAAGTGGGGAGGGCTTAGGGCGCAAGATAATGAGTTCTGGTTTTAGACATGTTGTTTAAGCTGTACTGGATGTCCAGTTGATGATGACTGTGTGGGACATGAAATCAGTAAAAACTTCTCAGTCTGGAATGTACCCCCTCCTCCTGAGTGTCTACCCTCCCCCTTCTCCTGTCAATTACTTTTATCTTCCTTTGTTCACTTCTTCCTGCCTGGTGAAGGCCAACCCCCTTGTAGTCTCATTGGGGCAGTTGGCCAGGAGAGGGGACGTCCTAATTAGGTTTTTAAACCTTGGGACAGGGCTAGGCTCTC
>JAQQSW010005750.1:0-14108 GCA_028646575.1 Pseudocheirus occidentalis | reverse complement strand
TAATATTGGGTAGCTAGGTGGAGCACTTACTGCGTGACCTTGTGCAAGTCATTTCATCCTGTTTTTCTCAGTTTCCTCATCTGAAGAATGAGCTAGAAAAGGACATGGCAAACCACTCCAGCTTCTTTGCCAGGAAAATCATAAATGAGGCCACAAGAAGGTGGACATGACTGAACTACAACTTTTTTTTTTTTTTTTTTACCATTTTTTTACCTGCTTCTCATCTGAACCCCTGGAGTGCCATAACTCACCAGGGTCTGTCAACTGTATTCAGAAATGCATTTTTTTTTATTATTGACTACAAAAAGAAAGTTCCACTGCTGCCATCCAATTATTTCCTCCAGCAAATCATCAGAGAGAGAAGGCTGGCTTTTCTTTAAGCAGAGACTTCTCCTTTATCTATTCTCTTCTGATAAATAACAGTGAATTCAGGGCTGTTTATTGTTTTCCATTTGTTTAACTGGTTATTTAATAGTTTGTCTGAAATAAAAGTTAAGCAATTTAGTTAAAAAGAACCAGATCAATCATAGGCTAAGGGAATTTGGGGGTCTATTTGTTTTTTTTAATACTTCCTTAGTTGCAGTCTTTCTCTCTGGCCTCTTTTTAACAGCCAGGAAAATGAGGGCTCCTTACATTACCAGTAGATAAGCAAACATATTACGTGCATCGAAGTTTTAGTAAATGCGTACATGTCTTCAGGTCAAGGCTAAAGGTTTTGATATTTGCATATTTATAGGCAGCTTATTCATGCTGAAGTCGTGTCTAAAAATCATGAATTGAAGCCATGAATTGACACTTACTGAGTTAATATGATCAATGGAGACAGCCAGCTCAGATAATTCAGGTGCCAAAATTCATTGAATTGTTCTCTTTAGCTTTTTATGATGATCAAATTAACAGTATAGCTACCAACTCTGAAATTTCTGTTTTGCTTTTTGCTACAGAGACCCAGTTTCTCTGCCCTTTATTCATCTATAAGCTTTATTAAGTTGGTAAGCAGGACTGAAAATATATTTAATATGGAATTTCAAGGAAGAGTTCCTATTGCTGCTTCAGTAAACGATTTTGGCTTAACAGTAGGTGACATGTTGTGCTCTGAGTCATGGCTGAATCATGCCCAAGGGTGGTATTGATGTCGCCTTGCTTACATCTTTCAAATGAAATGTAAAATGCATTTTAGAAGCCCCCGTGGTTATTCAAGGTTTCTTGGTGCTGTCTGTTTAAAAAAAAAATGAACTATGTACATTCCAAACTGTTATTGTATGTTTCCTTCCTAGTTCTTTTCAGCAGAAAAAACCCACCTCATTCATTGTATCTTTCCAAGAAAAAAGAAATACCTTAATTTCATTCCAGAGATCTCTTTAAGAATGTATATATGCTTATGATCTGAATCATATACAGATCATAATGGGTGATGATACAGTGATTCTGTTATAGTTAAAATTCATTAGAGCAAGACTGGGAAGAATAAAAAGGCCCTGAGAGAAATATCTCCCTGCAACCATCTTTATTTTCCTTTGCTAACTTGAGCTAGCTTCCTAATTGCCCTCCAAGTTTATTGAACCCTGGTATGGAAAAACATATTTACTTGAAAGAATGAGTGCTCAAGCATCATCTTATTATTCTCTCCTGTGGAGTCATTATAATGTCTACTGCACATGCATGGCATACTGTATGATGAAATTTGTAATGTATTTATATGCCATGAGGACTTTATTTATAAATAGATGCATATGTGTGTATGTATAATATACATATGTTTACATATATACATATACTGTGTATGTATATGTGTTTATATGTATATCTGTGGAGTCTGAGCTCATTAATTCTCAAAAGTTTTGTTTACAAAAGTGTCCCTTGATAATGATGTCCATTATCACCATTATTGTTAAATATTGTCCTAGAAATGCTAGTTATATAGCAGTAAGACAAGAAAAATAAATTGAAGAAATCAAGAATAGGCAATGAGAAAACTGAACTATGACTCTCAGCAGATTTTCACTCCCTACAGATGTTTGATGGCATACCTAAAGAATCGACTGAAAAACTGGCTGAAACAATCAACAGAAGGCTATCCAGCCTCTATTTGTGTACCACTGTAAAAAAAAATCCAACCACTTTTAAAAGCAATTCATTCTTTTTTAGTTGTTTTTTTCATCTCTAATCATTAAGAAGTTCTTACTTATACTGAAAATAAATCATTTTCTCTTATAACTTGTGCCCATTATTACTAGTTCTAACCTCTGCAATCAAATGGAGTAAGGCCAAGATTCTGCTCATGTCCTTACCTACTCCACCAACCCTAGTCTTATCTCTTAGGGCAGCAGTTCTCAATCTGTGGGTTATGTTCATTTTGTAACAATGAAAATACATCCTGCATATCAGATATTTATATTATGATTCATAACTAGCAAAATTACAGTTATGAAGTAGCAACAAAAACAGTTTTGTGGTTGGGGGGGGGGGTCACCTGAACGTGAGGAACTGTATTAAATGGTCATGGCATTAGGAAGGTTGAGAACCACTGTCTTAGAGAGTAAGCATTCCTGGTTTTTATCTTTCAGTACCAATATAGCACGGTTCTTTGTAATCTCACTTCAATGGCTGCCCTCTTATATACTTGTATTTTAAAATTACTATTCTTATAGTTATCAAGTTTAAAGCATGGAATACCTTGTAAATGTGCTTCTCAAATGTAGCACCTAGAATAACTTGCATTTTTACCACACCTTAAGGTTTGTAAAAGGTTTTTCTTGCATATAAATGGAATGAGACAGTGGCAGAGCATTGAGATCAATAGACTTGGAGTCAGAAAAGGTTTGGTTTTTAGTTTAGTAGCTGTGCAACTACTGGGAGATCATTTAACTTCCTTCAAGTTTGGCTTCCTCCTCTGTACAATGGGGATAATACTTGTGATGCCTGGCTTATAAGTTGTTGAGGATCAAATGAGGCAATGTAAAGAAAATATTTGTAAACATTAAGGAACCATATAAATGTCAGGTATTTTTATTTTTGATCCAACCAAGTCAGAATACTATAGTTCTGTCACCTCTCTTATTCTAGACCCTCTTTCTATTAATGCAATTCAATCAGTGCCATATGACTGTGCTTTTAGTCTACTAAGATGGATCTATAATCCATAAATTTCTATCTAGCTGTACCTCCCCAATGCTCAATATGAGCAGTGATTATTTTTAAATTAAGTGTTAAAATATTTTTAAATATAAGTTTACTTTTAAGAAGGACATTCACTCCTATTTTATTCTACTATTTTACATTATTCTACTCTCTAATTCATACATGCATTTTAGAGAATTTCAAAAGGTAAGATTCTTCAAACGAGTCCATGTCTTAGCAAACATCTAAAAGATCATTTTAGAAAGCAATTTTGGTTAAATATAAACATGCCATTCATGCAATGGCAATTTTGGAATATAGTGACATACTGATTTTACATGTGTTCCAGAGTCAGAAGAAAGTACTTTGACTATTTTAAGAAATAAAGGAAACTGAGAAATGTTTGTGAGGAGAAATAAAGTATAAGTGCTTTCAGATGCTGCTGGAAGAATTTTAGGATTAAAGAATGTTAGAGTTAAAATGTCTCAAGAGGTCATCTGAAGTGAAAGAATCAGGATATCATATCCTTTGGTGCTGACTACCTGTGTGACCTTGGGCAAGTCATTTAATATCTCTTAACTTCAGTGTCCTCCTTCACAAAATGAGGCATGAGGGGGGAAATTAGACTAAATGGGCTTGGAGATCCCTTCTTGCTCTAAATCTGTGCACCAATGATTTAGTCTAATTCCCACCTAAATCATAGCTCAGATTTCTATAATACTTCAGACTGCAAAGAGCAGGTAGATTGGTGATTAAGCATGATAAAAAAAAATGGAGGATATATGACCATGAAAAACTCTAACAGTACCACTCAGAATTACTAGTGCTAGGTCTGTATACCAAAGAGATCAGAGATAAAGGAAAAGGGCCTGTATATACGTAAATATTTATAGCAGATTTTTTGTGGTGGCAAAGAATTGGAAATTGTGGAGATGCCCATAAATTGGGGAATAGTTGAACAATTTGTGGCATATGATTATGATGGAATATCATTGTGCTATAAGAAATGATGAGCAGCATGCTTTCAGAAAAACCTAGGAAGATGTATATGAACTGATGCAAAATGAAATGAGCAGAACCAGGAGAACTATTATACACGGTAGAAGCAATATTGTATGATTTAGCTATTCTCAGAAATACAATGATCCAAGAAAATTTCAGAAGGACTTATGATGAAAATGGTATTCATCTTCAGAGAAAGAAGTGATGAAATCTGAATGCAGATTGAGGCATACTTTTTTAAACATTTTTTTATTATTTTGGGGTTTTTTTAGCTCTGTATTTTCTTTTGCAACATAGCTAATATGGAAATGTTTGAATGACTTGTACATATATAATCTGTGGCAAATTGCTTACTTTCTAAAAGGGAGAGAGGAAGAGAGAAAACTTGGAACTCAAAATTTTTTTAAAATGCTAAAAATTTTTGTTTACATGTAATTGAGAAAAATAAATGTTTAAAAAACTTTAACATTACTGTAAAAAACACAGATACTTAAATATAATTGAGTACCACTATTTCTTATGAACTTTATTCAGGGAATTTTTCAGTTAAAAGCAAAACCTTATGTTATATTAGTTTAATTGGTTATATTTGAAGTTACTGGTCTTACTGATCCTCACAGCTGGTCTCTTTTTCAAGACTCTAGTGTTACTGCTTGTGATGTTAACAATCGGCAGTGGATACTAATTGAGAGTACTTCCCTTTTCTCAGTAATGCCAGTTAATCCAAGAATTCAGGTGTGTATGGCTCCTAATTTTTTTAACATAATTCTCCTTAAAGTGTTATCCAACTGACTTGAATAAGCTCAAGAGGGTTCCATACTACTATATATTTATACAATTTTCTCCTGAATCTTTGAGTCTTGGACATGAATCAGAATTATGAAATACTATATGTTCACTTTGCTTTTCCTTCATTTTCATGTTTCTCACCTTCCAATCAGCCTTAAGCCAATTTAGAAAAGCTATCAGAGTACAGACTACCTCATTGAGACATCCAAAAGCTACCCATCAATTAAAATTTTTGCAATCACTTTACAAGCCTGATTCTGTTATATTCTGTAGAAGAGGGGTGGGAAACCTGTGGCCTCAGAGCCATATGTGGACATCTAGGTCCTTGGGTATAGCTTTTTGAATGAGTCAAAGATTTACAGAACAAATGCTTTTATCAAGAGTATTTCTTCTGTAAAGTTTGGGTTCAGTCATAGGGTCACACTTGAGGACCTAGAGGGCCACATGTGGTCTTGAGGCAATAGGTTCCTCAACCTTGCTCTGGAACATTTACTAGTATAACCAATGTGTGAGCAATTAAAATAATATTGTTTTCCCCATGCTGTTCTTTGTTTACTGATAATCGTTCTTTAGGGTATTTACTCTATTTTTTCAATTAAATATTTTTAATTAACAGAAATCTCTTCTCTCCTTCTCATCACAACCCAATTATAAAAGAAAAAAAAAGAAAAGAAAAATTAAAAAAAATCCTTGTAAGAAAAGTACATAACCAAGCAAACCAAATTCCTTCATTAGCCATATTTTTAAAAATAAGCCTCCTTCTGTACTCTGAAATCCATCACCTCTCTCACAGGAGGTAGATAGCATGCCTCATCACTGGTCCTCTAGAATCATAAATGAGTTTTACCTAGATCAGAGTTATTTAAGCTTTCAAAATTGTTTATTTTCAGTTGTGGTTGCATACATTGTTCTGTTTCTGCTCATTTCATTCTTCATCAGATTTACAAATCTTTAGAAATGTTCAATTTTGTAATATTGATATTAAAATATAATATTTTTGGTTCTGCAGACTTTACTCTGCATCAGTTCATATAAATTGACCAGGTCTCTTTGAAGTTATATATTTCTTCATTTCTTATAGCACAATAATTTTATATCATATTCATTTTCCACAATTTGTTGTGTCATTTCCCCAAATGATGAACCTCTCCTTCATTTCCAGTTATTTTTCTCCTGAAAAAAAAAGTTACTCTAAGTATTTTGTTTGTAAATATAGACAACTATATTTTCTTTTGTTTATTTTAGATATAGGCCTAATAGTGTTATGATAGTTCTTTTTAAAATAGTTTTTTTTAATTTTTTCCCAGTTACATATCAAGAAACTTTTTAGCATTCATTTTTACAAGATTTTGAGTTCCAAATTTTTCCCCCTCTTACCTTCCCCTCCCTTCTTCCAAAAATGGCAGGCAGTTTGATATAGATTATACATGTCCTATCATGTAAAACATATTTCAGTTTTTGTTGCAGTTGTGAAAGAATAAACAGATCAGAAGAAAAAATATAAAAAGGAATAAAATAGGTGAAGAATATGCTTCAGTTCGCACCTGAATCCACCAGTCACCTGAATTCAGAGGCAGACACCTCCCAGTTTCTTGTCCAGTCCTCTGGGCAGTTCTTGCAACACACTGAAGTTCACAGGGTTCAGCACATCTTAAAACCTTCAACACTTCTGTTACTGGGAACTCAAGGATCAATCAAGCCATAAACAAAGTCTTAGCATCCTGGTCAGGCTTCTTCAGTCCTCCAGTTTAGCTGGCCCTAGGACCCAGAAGATATCTCAGCCTTCCAGGTGGCCTTCTTGGCAGCAACTTCAGCCTTCACCAGATTCTGGTCTCATAGAATGTTCCTTATCAGTTACCAGTTCAGCAAGTAGTAGCCCAGCTTCCAGATGCTGTTAAAATTTTGCTTCCTCCACCAGGAGCCCACCAGAAGAAAAAATTCTTGATTCTGACTTTCTCTCTCTGGGTCTCTTCTTGTACACACACACACACACACACACACACACACACACACACACACACACACACACACACACACACACACACACACACACGTCTTCCTGTCTGAGCCAACCACTTCCTGTTATGTCAACAGCAGGAGATAAGAGTTCACACCTTCTGTTTCTTTCACTAAGTTCTAACTTCTCCCACATTGCCATCCAAATTTCCAGCAGTTCCTAATCCCAGTAGCTAAGGTCTTTGTATTTATTGAACACTAATCTACTAGATTTCATTGCATTTGTATTCTGTGTAACCAGTCTATTACACTGATTTAACTCCGGTTTTTTAGCTAGTACAAAATTGTTTTGAAAATTCTCCTTTTAATATAGTTTGAGATTGGGTACTCCTAGGCCATTTTGTTCCCACTTGTTTTTCATAATTTCTCTTGAGATTCTTGAAATTTTTTTTGCTTCCTTATTGATTGTTATTTTTTTCTAGTTCTTTAATCATTTGACAATTTGGTGTACCATTAAATAAATTAATTAATTTAGTTAATATTGTCATTTTATTATAATGACTTTTCCTACCCATGAACAATTAATACTTATTCATTTATTTAGATCTCTGTTTTATAAATAGTGATTTGCAGTTATAGTTTTTTAATTCCTTTGTGCATATTGGTAGGTAGACTCCCAAGTAATTTATGCATTCTGTACTTATTTTAAATAAAATTTCTCTTTCTCTCTCTTCCTCCAGGAATAAATATTTAATCTTACTCCTCCCTGGGATTTTGCATATAAGTTAAAGATGGATTTGATTAACTTATTTGAAGGCATTGTCAATTTACACATTAAACACTCATTGAAAATATTTTGTACAATTGTAGATTGTGAGTCACTGTTTTACCTTGCATTTATTCTGTGGATTTTTTTCTTTATAGCCACATGAATAAGTCAATTTTAAGTGACTGTAGATTTCAGATATATTGTTTATCTAGCATTAGCCAACTGATAAATAGTCAAAGGATATGAATAGGCAGGTTTCAGATGAAAAAATCAAAGCTATCTATAGTCATATGAAAAAATGCTCTAAATAGCTATTGATGAGAGAAATGCAAATTAAAACAACTCTGAAATACCACCTCACACCTATGGAATTGATTAATATGACAGAAAAGGAAAATAACAAATGTTGGAGGATAGTTAGGAAAAATGGTTATATTAATTGCACTCTTGATAGAGTTTGAAACAAATCCAATCATTCTGGAGAATCATTTGAAATTATGCCCAAAGACCTATAAATCTGTGTATACCCTTTGTCCAGCAATACCAATTGGGGTTTGAACCCCAAAGAAATCATAAAAAAGCAAAAGGACCTATATGTGCTAAAATATTTATAGTATCTCTTTCTGTGGTGGCTAAGAAATTGAGGAAATGCCCATCAATTGGGAATGACTGAACAAGTTGTGGTATATGATTGGAATGGGATACTGTTGTGTTATAAATGATGAGCAGGATGCTTTCAGAAAAACTTGGGAAGACTTATGTGAACTAATGCAAAATGAAATGAGCAGAACCAGGAGAATAGCGTACACAGTAGAAACAATATTGATTGCATGATGATCAACTGTGAATGACTTAGCTATTTTCAGCAATATAATGATCCAAGAGAGTTCTGAAGAACTTAAAATGAAACACTTCTCTCTACCTCCAGAGAAAGAACTGTAGTCAGAATGAGACTGAAGTATACTTATTTATTTTCTTTATTATTTTTTTCTCTTTTTTGTCTGCATCTTAATATGGATAATATGTAAATGTTTTGCATGACTACACATATGTAATCCATATCAAATTGCTTGCCTTCTCAAGTCAGGGGAGGGGAGAAAGGGAGAGAATTTCAAACTCAAGTTTTTTTAATGAATGCTAATTTGTTGTTGTTGTTGTTGGTTTTTGGAGTGGGGAGGGTAGGGCAATTGGGGTTAAGTGACTTGCTCAAGGTCACATAGCTAGTTTTGTGTTAAGTGTTGCCCCCAAATGCTAAAAATTTTTGAAAAAAGTATTGCTCATCTAAACTGTTCTGAAAGTACAGTCTTCCTTTACAGCTTTTAGTCACTTTAGAATTCTTGTCCTTTTAGTGAATTTCGTGTAATTTGAATCCCTGGGGAAAAAATCAACCAATACAAGACCTAAGTGATTTTTTTTCCTCATTTCTTTATTAAAGCTATATAGAGTATCTGATTTCTTTTGTGTTGCTGTTTTCCATTAAAAAATATTTGGAATTTTAGTAACAGTAAATATAACCCAGATATAGAACTGATCCTTTTTTTAAGTTTTAACTCACACTTTCTTATCTGACAAAGCTACCTTATGGTCTTTGGTTAAGATCCCACTCGGGGGTTCGTTGACACATTTTTCATTTTCCTCTTTTGAGTGTATCATAATATCAATGTATACATCTATATCAATAACACCATTTTATAAATAATTGGGATTTTGTAATGATATTCATTATTGAGATACATTTGTCCCTGACATTCTTCCCTGTATCCAAATTGTTTCCATGTTGGTAAAATATGTCAAGTTTCTGGGTCTTGCTGTTGTTTCACCATCTGTGCCATCTGTTCCAAGTATGCATGGTTCTCATTCTGGTAGCATTTTCTTCTTTTTCTCCTCTCTGTCTTACTGCCATTTCTCATTGTTCTCTTCTTCCAGCACCCAATTGATGGTTTATTAGTTGTTGGTTTTGTAATTTTATTTCCTGCTGTTTCCTAGCAGGGCGTATTCTAATTATGGTAGAAAGTATGCATTCATTTGATAAATACTTTGTTTATCAAAACATAAAGGACAGAAATTTTCCACCAAGAATATATACCAGCCACTTCCAGACTGAATGTTAGATCAGAATGATCAGTCTATCCAGAGTTTAAGTGCTTCATGAGCTTAAGTGCTTTTTTTTCATTTTTGTTTTATGTACTAGAACAAATGTACAAATTCACCAGTTGAAAAGGCTATAGAATGTTTTGATGGGGTAAATATAATGACACAGCAAGATGCTCTGCATGTGTTTTTCAGAAATTTATTTGTATCATTAGCATGAATGGTGCTTATTCACTAATTATTTTAAGCCATTATAGTAAGGATTCTTTCTCATTAGCATTTCCAACCTAATATTACACTTGAGTATCGAATGTTAGAGCTCAAAGTCTTACCTGGTACACCCTCAAGTCATTTACTACCATCCCTGTCCTTGCCAACATACCCTCTCTTTGAGGAGCTTGTCAAGGAAGGGTGTTTAATTGGCAATAGTTTTATAATCAGAAACATCCTTTTCTCCTCCAATTCCATTTTCTTCGTCTTTAAGGAAATGGAAAGTAGCTTTCCTTAACAGATTGATTAAAAAAAAAACTATTCAGAATAGAAAGGTTTGCAGTTTAGAAAATAAGGACAAGAAGTTGGGTGACTTGTCCATGGTTACATTACCAGTGATCATGCAGTCAAGAGTTTAACTCAGGCCTTGTGATTCCAAAGGCAATTTCTCTGTTATAACACTTCCCTCCAGTTTGTACAGAAAGAATAAAGAAAAAGAGACACTGTTCAACATTACAAAAAATTAGTGGCAGAAACAGGATGAGAAACTCTTGGAGCTTTGACTTGAGCTTCAACATACTGGGGTATCATCATTTCTGATAACTGTTCCCAGAAATATAACATGTCAAGAGGACGCATCTGGGAAAAGAACTCCTTCTTTGGCACCAAAGTTGTTAAAGAAACATGACATTTATGCAGTATTGTCAGCTACTTTTTACTAGGTTGATCTCAAGATCAAAAAAGCTAATTTCTACTGTGCTCTATTTTATCTTTCAAACTCCACTTAAAAAAAAGAACAGTCGTCCTGTGTGAAGCTCAATTTAGAGAGACTAGTCAGTCAATGCCCACTTTGTACCAGGAACACTAAACACTTCTGCTAGAGTGTTTTTCCCTTCATCTAAAGATTGATGGCCATAAATTTGCCAAAGTAGGAATAAGAAATTTCAGTGAGGAGTATTTCCAAAAGGTCTGAGGAACTTTAAATTCATTGTAGGTCCATAATGGAGATGGCAGCCGAAATAGTTTATAGGTTCTCGGGCTACATTTATAGCTATCTAGCAATATCTAGCTTTTATACAGCAATTTAAAGTTTGAAAAGTGCTTTACATATGTTATCTCATTTATCCTCATGGCAACCCTATAATTTAGGTGCTATTATTATCTATGTCTTATGAATGAGGAAATCAAGGGTGATAGAGGGTTAACCAGCTTGCCCAGGATAACATAGTAAGTATTTAGGGCAGCATTTACACTTGAGTCTTCCTCACTTCAAGTTCAGCTCTCTGTCCACATTTAGAAAAGCACAGTATCCAGAACAAGGGAGGTCCTTCCCACTGTACCCACAGTAGCTAGACTATATCAGGAACACCCTCATTCTTTTTAGGCATCACATTTTAGGAAGACTATGAGCAAGATGAAGATCATTAGATAGTGAGAGGGAACTAGAAACCAGGAAATATGGTGCTTACTTATAAGAACTGAGGAAGAGACTTTAACAACATGTGAATGCTATCTTCAAGTATTTCAATGGTTATTATGGGGAAGAAGAATATTATGTATTTGCCTTGGTCACAGAGGCCGTAATTAGGGAACAATGAATAGAATATAAAGAAGTCATATTTAAACTCAATAGAAAAAAAAACCCTTTTTTAACAATTAGAGCTGTTCACAAGTGGAATGGGCTACCTCAGAATGCAATGTGATGATGATGATGATGATGATAGGTAGTACATAGTGCTTTAAGACTGCAAATCACTTCATGAATATTATTTCATTTTTTCCTTATAAAGATAGATGGAGAGAGAGAGACATTATTGTCTCCTTTTTGTAATTCCCTGTGATCCCTTTTTCATAAAAGGAAACTGAATCAGGGAATGTTTAAATAACTTGTCCAGAGATAAACAGTCACTGAGTGGCTGAGGCTGGCTTTGAATTCAGATCTTTCTGACTCCAAATCCAGCTCTCTGTGTCACCTGGCTGCATTTCCCTTTATCACCACTTGTGTGATCACTTCTGAGGGATGTTGGAGATTAGATCCTTCTTTAGATATGAGTTGGACAAGATGAATTCTAAGATTCTCCCAAATCTAGAATCTGTTAAAATGATAGAAATATGTGCAGTTGCATAAGTTTATATATTATAAGTTGTATAATACATGCAAGGAAGGAAGGTTTTGTCATGGTGAGGGTGTGAAGAGGGTTTTTTTGAGCTGGCATATGAGCATCAGAAGTTTTTTTCTTCATCATGCCTTCATCTAATATTTATTGAATGCCTGTTTTTCAAACCCTGATTTCTAATGTTTTTGGTACGCTTAACCATGGTTGATGACCCAACTATGAAAGAAGAGCGAGATTATTAATCCAGTTTTCCTACCACCATGACCACTACCACTTCCCTGAATTTATTTCCCCTCTTACCTCCCCTAGTGTCAGTGTTTTACAATTTGTATTCTATATTACAGTTATATTCTGTCTCTTCAAGTCTATGCCCACTTCACATTAAAGCAGAGTGAGATGATGTCTTCCCCAATTTATTATTTTGCTTCTTTTGTAGCTGACCTAGGGTGAGTGGCCAGGCCCCTCCCATTTTTTTGTCAAAGCTGGAAAATATAATTCCCCTGAGATCTTTTGTGTTATGTGGCTTCTCTTGTTTAAATCTTTAGTTTTTACATGGGTTGCATCTTCTCACATAGAGATGGGGACTAGATTTATGATTTCAATTTTATATGGAACTCCAGTTGAAGAATATCATCTGTCAATGTGGAATACTTTCTCTGCAGCTAAGTCTTACCAAGAAGCTTATGGTGTTGAGAAGTTAAGTATCTTGTCAGGATTCACACCACTAGTATATGTTAGATGCAATTTTTTAACACAGGTCTTCCTGGCTTTGAAGCCCTGGCCCCTTTCTGTCCACTGTGACACATTGTGTCTCACAAAAATTATAAAGAAAGCCTTTTGATTGGAATCATCAGTAGCCACCAATATAGAGTTGAGAGCCCCATTTACCAGTTTGGTTCCTATGTTTAGAGCTTTGATATCTACCTGATGTAGAGGACAGAAGTTAAGGGAAACATATTTTCCCTTAAGAATGGGATTCTTTCATCAACAAGCGTAGTCTGAGAGGGAATAGTGACGTGTACCCATCAAAATCATAGTTTTGAAAACTTTGGAGTTTTAAAATATTCATCTCAAGTAAGAGGTTACTTGTCAGTTCACTCACTCTGTATATTTATAATCCCCTACAAGTTTCATAGAGAGCCAACAAATAAGGAATTGACAGTAACACTCCCAGGTTCATTTATTTCATTAAGCCTTCTGACCATCCCAGTTTCATAAGATCTTCCATTTAGATCAGGGAAGGACCATAGAGGTCCTCTAGTCCACACCTCTACCCCTCCTTTCACAGATGAAGAGATAGAGGCTCACAGAGCCAAAGGTCATCTAGATAATAAATGTCTTTTTTTAGTGTAATAAATTTTATTTGTTTTCTTGTTTACATGGTTCATTTTCATGAGATTTTTGAGTTACAAATTTTCTCCCCATCTTTCCCCTACCCCATCCCAAAAACAGCAATTCCACTGTGGAGCCCCACCCCTGGCCCGCTCTCTAACTTTCTGGTAGGGCAGGGAGGGTCTCCCTATCCCAGCCCCTGTATATCTTGATTCTTAGTTGCAGGTATTGCAGAGCTTTAAATTCTAGATTCTTTCGGGTCCTCCCTTGTCACCCACCCCCGCTGGAAGGACAACCAGTTAAATACAGGCTGTGTAGGTGTGATTATACAGAACATCTTCATAGTGAACATATTGTGACAGTGATCATATGTCCCTCCTTCCTATCTCTCCCCCTCTTGTTCTCTTCTCTGACCTATCCCTAACCTATCCTTTATTGAAGTGTGAGCATCCAGCATTCCTCCCACAGACCCTCCCCTCCCCTCAGTCATCCCCCCTCTCATCCCGACGCCCCCTACTCTCTTGTGTGGCATGATGCCCATTTTAGAGTTTATGCCATTTCTTCCCTAAGCCAGATTTGATGAGAGTAAATGAAAGTAAAGCTGTAACAGTTATCCCTTGCCTCTTCCACACAGGATGACTAGCCCCATTTTGTCTCTCCCTGTCTCCTCTCATTCTAGTCCTCTCCCACCTCAGAATTTGCCTTTTAAAGTATCATCCCTT
>JAQQSW010005749.1:0-14109 GCA_028646575.1 Pseudocheirus occidentalis | reverse complement strand
ATAATGCTCTCCAACTCTTCTTTGGTCATAAAGTCTTCTCTGCTCCATAAATCTGACAGGTAAACTATTCCTTGCTTCTCCAGATTATTTACAGTATCAGCCTTTATATCTAGATCATGCATCCATTTAGACTTGACTTTGGTGTATGGCATTAGATGATGGTCTATGCCCAGTTTCTACCATACTATATTCCAATTTTTCCACTAGTTTTTGTCAAATAGTGAATTCTTAACCCAGAAACTGGGGTCTTTGGGCTTATCGAACAGTGTATTACTATAGTCGTTGATTACTGAGTCTTTTGAACCCAATCTATTCCATTGATCCACTACTCTATTCCTTAGCCAGTACCAGGCAGTTTTGAGGACTGCTGGTACAAGTAGGCCACCTTCCCTAACATTTCTTTTCATTAATTCCCTTGATATTCTCGACTTTTTGTTCTTCCAAATGAATTTTGTCACTATTTTTTCTAGTTCTATAAAGTAATTTTTTGGTAGATTGATTGGTATGGCACTAAATATGTAATTTAATTTAGGTAAAATTGTCATTTTTATTATATTAACTAGGGAAGTTTTCAATCTACAATGGGTCCAAACAAGAGAATGAAAAAATAATGGCACTTGATGAATACTTGTAAAGCAAACAGTTGAAGTCCACCATTTGAAAAATGTGGGAATTGAGATTCTGATAAAGGATATATGGAACATCCTAAGCTAACCAATAGAAAGACTGGGACTAAAAGAAATCAAATTTATTTTTAAATTTAATTTGTTTATAATTTATGGAATAAATTTAATTTATGGAATAAAGTAAGCATTTCTACAAATATAAATAAAAAAGATGATTGCACATGAAATTGCAAATCTACTACGCACAACTTGCTATTCATTTCAAATACACAAGATAATCATGTAAATTTATTTTCATTTTTCTTCCTTACTAAATCACTATTAAATTACTATTCCCTATAAACCAGATTTATATAGTGCTTTAAAACTTATAAAGCATTTTCTTCCCATCGTCCTTGTGAGACAAGCAATACAAATACTTTTGTTTACATTTTGAAGAAATGGGGAAAGTTACTTGTCCATGTTCATATAACTAAGACTCTTAAGTTGAACCTGTTTCCTTCCTAGAATAACTACTAGAATACTTAAAAAAATTTTAATTGATTTGTTTATTTACTTTTATTTTACAAGATCCAGTTCCAGAATCCCTTGAGTTTCAAATTTTCTCCCTTCTCTTCTCCCCCACAGCCGTAAGGCAATATGCCAAGTATAGGATCTGCAAGTACTTTCACACTGGACATTAGTCTGGTTGTATAGAAGGGTTGTAGCCAATGGAGAGAAAAATGGGAAAGAGGAAACAAAACCAAACATGAAAAATAATGATAACATGTAGATTGCTTCAGTCTCCATTTAAACCCTGTTCTTTCTAGATCTTTCTCTGAATGTAGGTATCTCCTTCCATCCTGAGACTTATAGAGTTGTCTTATAACTGTTTGTTGCTGAGAAGAGTCCAGTTTATCAAGGTTGGTCTTCACACACAGGATGTGTCTGTAATTGTGAACAAGTTTTTCCTAGTTCTGCTCTTCTCATTCAGCATCAATTTGTATAAGCCTCTCCAGGTAAATATGAAGTTCATCTCCTCCCCATTTCTTATAGCACAATAGTATTCCATTACATTCATATACCACAACTTGTTTAGCCATTTTTTTAAAGAGACTAGATCAGAATGAATCTACACTTGGATAATTTTATATTGTAGCATCATTTCTATTGAAGTAATTTGAAGTGATTTGTAATTTTTGTTGCCTGGATAAATTAAAGACTATTTTAAGGTCAATATTGCCCAGAACTTTGAGAAATTCAATCTTCCCAATTTACTAAAGATAATTATCTCAGGAAACACATAGCCTTTGTCATATGGTCAATCTCAAATTGCCCTCATATTTGGTCTTGATATTTGATGTCATCTTGACATCAGACATTTAAAAAAATGTGTAATCCAGTCCAATCTGGAATAAAGAATAAAATTAAACCAATAGCAGAAAAGCAACATGGGGAAGTAGAAAGAACCTTGACCTAGGTATTAGAACACCAGGGTTCTAGCTCTAGCTCCAAAAATGTTTCCTTATTCTGGGACTCAGTTCCCTTGTCTGTTAAGCGCAAAGTTAGAAGAAGGAGATCCAGCATAGGAAAATATATATCAGACTATTGACAGCAGCAGTTTTTATAGCACCAAATAACTGAAAAGAAAATAGAAGCTCATTGACTGGAGAACAGCTAAATGACTTATAGGACAGGACTCTAATTGAATATTTAGCACATTCATATATGTGCACAATGCTGCTTTTGGAATCAGAAAACCTGGGTAACAAACACAGTCCAATTCAATTAAAGAAATATTTAGTAAGCATCTACTATATTCCAAGTACTGTGATAAGCATTGGGAAAACAAAGTTTAAAAATGTAAATAGTCCCTAAAAAAAGAAAACATTGACAAAATACAACATTCATAGTAATAGGGAAGATGGTAAACTGAGGGTCTGACAAAAATGTTTTTTGTAATAAGTTGCATTTGAACTGAAATCTGAAAAGATCTACAAATTCTAAGAGGCAGGTAAGGAAGGAGTGTGTTCCTGATGAGGAAGACAGTCTGTTAAAAGAAATGGAGATGGGGTGAGCAATGGCACGTTTGTGGAACAGCTCAGAGGTCACTATAGTTTGAATGTAGATTGTGCGACTTCACTTCTTTGGGTCTCAGTTTCCTTATTTGTAAAATAATGTTTGTTGGGATACCATGAATTGTAGGTGCTTTTCAGTTCTAAATCTATGATCCTACGAATAAAGATTTATAAGATGATAGAGAGGCATAAAGGAATAACACCTTCCCATTTTAGAGATTCAGAAACTCTGATCCGAAAATAGAAAGTGACATGACCAAAGGCACAAAGTCAAGTAAGTGATACTTCTAGAACTGGAACCTAGTTCTTTAGGTGAGTGCTCCCTCTACATGTTTCAAGTCACCTGTCACCTTCACTTGGTAGAGGAATAAAGAGAAATCCAGAGAATAGAAATGTTTGGATACAAATATCACCAGGCGTCCAGGGTGATGCTGGAATCAGAAGCTTGCTAGGACCCATATAGTTTCAGGTCAGGTCATTCCAGACTAATACAATTTCCTTTTTGACAACATACAAGACTGTAAAATAAGGTGAATGATGGGAATATTACAGACAGTGTACGAGGATTATAAGAGAGTACTAGACAGACAAGTGCATTGGAAAAAGAACTGAAAGGTTTAATGAACAAAAACCTCAACGTGTCAGCAATATGATACGAGTGTTAACCCCCAAAGAACAAAGAAACAGAAAACAACTAACATTTTCTAATGCTGCATCAAGAGAAGTATGGTGTTCCAAGTGAAAGCATTTCTACTCTCATGATTTTTGTTTATTTGTCTTTTAAAATTACGATCAGATCTTTTTGTTTAATTAAAAGAAATGTTGCTGAACTTAATATCCAGAGTTGGGCAAAAAGGATGGAAGGTTATAAGAGACCATCTTATATGAAATCAGATGAAAAAAGTATTCAGTCTGGAAAATAAAGAGAGCATGAAAGTTAATTTCAAGCATTTGAACGGCTATCATCTAAAGGAAGATTATATTTGTAGGGCCAATCAAAATCTCAGAAAACAGATTTAGGAGTGAGCGGAAGTTGCAGAGAGGTTGATATAAGGGAAAGATGTATAATAGTTGGAACTATTTAAAAGAGAAATTGGCTAGCTCAGGAAGTAGGATGTTCTTCATTTAAGGTTTTAAAATAGAGACTAACAAAGGTTATGAACAGGCAGTTTTCATATGAAGAAATCAAAGTTATCTATAAGCAAATGAAGTGCTCGAAATCATTTTCGATTAGAGAAATGCAAATTAAAACAACTCTGAGTTAATACCTCATACCTATCAGATTGGATAAGATGACAAAAAAGGAAAATGATAAATGTTGGAAAGACTGTGGAAAAACTGAGACAGTAATATATACTGTTAGCAGAGTTGTGAACTGATCCAACTATTCTGGAGAGTAATTTGGAACTATGCCCAAAGGGCAAGTAAACTGTGCATACCCTCTCATCCAGCAATATTATTACTAGGGCTATATCCCAAAAAGACCATAAAAAGAGGGAAGGGACATATATGTGACAAAATATTTAGAGGAGTCTTTTTCATGGTGATAAAATATTGCAAACTGACGTAGTGTCTGTCAGTTGCAGAAGGGCTGAACAAGCTGTGGTATACAAATGTAATGGAATACTACTCTGCAATAAGAAATGATGAACATGCAGATTTCAGAAAAACCTGGAAAGACTTGAATGAAGTGAAATTAGCAGAATCAAAGAAAACATTGTACACAGTATCAGCAACATTGTGTAATGATCACCTATAAATGACTCAGCTCTTCTTAGCAACAGAACAATACAAGAAAGTACAAAGGACTCACAAAGGAAAATGCTGAGAAATATCCAAAGAACTAATGAACTCTGAATGCAGACTGAAGCATACTTTTATTCACTTCCCTTATTCTTTTTGTGTGTTTGTTTCCTTTTGATCTGTTTCTTCCTTTACAACTGTGACTAATATGGAAATATGTTTTGTGTGATAGAACTTGTATGTCAAACTGCGTACCATCCTAGGAAGGGAGGAGTGGAAGAAGAGAAGGAGAAAAATTTAGAACTCAAAATCTTGTAAAAATGCAAAAAATTGTCTTGATGTGTAATTGGGAAAAATGCTATTAAAAAAGTATGTCGGATAATATATAAGACAAAAATTAATTTGGATAACATAAAATTAGGAGTATTATTGGTCAACTATGGGTTGGACTAGATGGATTATGAAATCCTTTATATTTAAGATTCTATGATTCAGTGAAAATATCTCTGATATCAAATGAATTTCTTCTCTACTTGAGAACATTGCCATAAAAGCTATGAAAAACAAAAATTCACAAGTCTTTTCTTCCTGAATTTGATTTCACAGGTTTATAGGATAGATTTAGATCTAGAAGGAATCTGGGAGGTAATAATCTTCCTGATTTTACAGATGATTGAGGCTTAGCAAGGTTAATTAATTTGCCCAAGGTTAAACAGTTATAGCACTTTAAGGTTTGAACAGAACAGAAAAGAAAATTATCCCCCTTTTTTTCCCTTCACAACAGTCTGGAGAGGTGGATATTAATCTCTTTTTTACACATGACAAAACTGAGGAAGACGTTAATGGCTTGCTCAGTGTAACAGTATTTAAAGTTGAGTTTGAACTCAGGTCTTTGGGACTATAGGGTTAAGTATTCCAATGCACTCCATCATCTAGCTGCCTTTTTATAAATTTTACAATATGATTATTATCACATATTTTGTTCTCCTGGTCCTGCTAATTTACTCTATATCAATTTGTACAAGTATTCCTAAGTTCTTTTGAAATCATGCCCTGCATCACTACTTACAACATAACAGTCTTCTACCATATTCATATTTAGCTGTCCCAAGTTGATGAAAGTCTCCTCAGTTTCCAGTTCTTTGCCACCACAAGAAAAAAGCTGCTGTCAATACTTTTGTACATATGGGTATTTAAATTGATTTGATCTTATGACATAGGCCTTAAAGTGGTACTGCTGGAACAAAAGGTATGCACAATCAAATTAACCTTTTCACTAAAGTTACAAGTTGCTTTCCAGAATAGCCTGGATCCATTCATAGATCCACTACCACTGCAATCTACTTGTTTTCCCACAACCATTCAAGAATTTGTTATTCTCTTTTAGGTATAAGGCTGAAACTTTGAGTTTTCATTTTCATTTGTCTATTAGCAGTTTAGGTCACATTTTGATTCATGTGACTTTTGACAGTTTGTATCTTTTCCTCTGAAAACTGCCTTTTTGCAGCCTATAACCATTTAGCACCTGGGGAGGAGTTCTTATTCTTACACAGAACCTTAGAAATGAGAAGTATATCAGAGGAAACTCTCCAATGATATTTTTACTCATTTAACTGCTATTATACCCATTTTAGCTATATTAGTTTCATTTACCTAGTACAGTGTCTTACAGAGAGGTGTTCAAGAAATTGTGAATGTGTTCCAAGTTTTGAGAGCTGGAGGCTATTGGGCCCCAGTCTATACTAATTCTTTTGATTTGACTTAATCTTCCCTTCTTTGTGGCAGGTAAAAAATAACAAAGACTTTGTTTTAAAGGCAGTAGGAGCTAACCAGGGAACTCTGGCTTAGGAGTAAAGAGTACCTGGTTGTCAAACTCACTTCTGAGTAAGGTGACAGAGATAGAAGGTAGATTTTGGTTCACTGAAAAAAAATTGATTGGGAAAAAGACACTTGTGCTAGGCACTGAGGTTAGAAAAAAAATAATATCTTTCTTTCTAGAAGCTGAAATCCTATTGAAAGAGTTGGTAGTGAGACACATAACACGTAAATGAAAACTAGTGACACAAGGTAAGGTGCTATCAAGATAAAGGAGAGAAAATATGAGAAGATAAAACACTTTTGAAAGAAGAAAAATGTTTCATGAATAAAGTGAGACAGGATAAAACTTTAAACCAGAAGATTCTAAAGGTAAAAATGAGGAGGTAGCATATTCCTGGTATCAGGGTCCTCAGTGAATCCTCAAGGTTTGGTTGGATGGGGATAAAATGTTGCGATGAAGGAGAAGATAAACAAATTGTACTAGAAGGGGAAGCACGTAAAAAGAAGTAACATGAAATATCTGTATAGGTAGTTTGGCCACATACACAGTAGAGTACCATCAAGCTTTTGGACAATGGGAAGGCATTGCAAGATCTGTGCAGTAAGAATATTATATTGGTATCTGTGATTGATGACTTTATCATATCCACTGTCTTAATAATCTCTGCTTACTAGTAGCTACTTCCTTTGCTGCCTGCAAACATGCTCTTTTCTACCCTTTTCATAAAAACACTGACTTAAACCTATCTTTTCCCTTTTCTTTCTATATCTCTCCAATCTTTCCTATCTAAACCCCTTGAGAAAATGATCTACAATGCTTGCTTCCACTTCTGCTTTCTCTTGATTCTTAAACTCTTCATTAAGCTTCTTACTTCAACATTCAACTGAAAATGTTTCCCCTATGATCTCTTAATTGCCAGACCTAACAGTCAAATGTTACCAGCTCTTCTTAATCCTCATCCTTTTTGCTCTCTCCATATTCTTGGAACTGTCAATCATACTCTTCTCCTAGATACTCTCTCCTCTCTACATTTTCATAAAATCATTTTCAACTGGCTTTTCTCCTACTTTGTCTGAATAAGCTCCTTTGCTAGAACTTCCTCCTTGTGCCCATTAACACTAATGAATTTTCCTTAATTGACTGTCCTTATTACACTTATTTCTTCCTCAATAATCTTGTTAGAATTTGTTTTATCATCTTCTAGGAGTTATAATCCCTTTGTAGATGATTCTCAGATTTGCTTATCAGTCTTAACTTCTCTCCTGATGTCCAGTCCTGGAAGTACAAGTGCCTGTTGAACATCTCAATATGAATGTCTCCTAAATATCTAAAATTCAACGTGTCTACAACTTATTGCCAAAACGTCCACCTTTCTTCCCAATTTCCCAATAACTATCAAGAGTACCACCATGCTTGAAAGACTCATGTTTGGAAGGTTGATAACCTTCTTTGATTTTTTACTCTCACTCATTCTACATATCCAATTCACCTCCAAATCTAGACATATGTCCCCTTCTATCTAAGCAGTACCTGAATGACATAAGCCCTTATTGTGTCATTCCTAGACTTTTGCAAGAGTCTTCTCACTTGTCTCAAGCCTCTCTACTCCAGTCCACCTTCTTCATAGCTGTCAAAGTGATCTTCCTAAAGTGTAGTTCTGACTATGTAATTTACCTAGTCAATACTTTTCCAGTTCTCTTTCATTTTGTTCTCCTCCACACATACTACAATTCAAACATGTCACCTTTTTTGCCTTTTCTTGCATACAACACTCCATCTCAGAACTCTAAACAATTTCACTGGCTGGTCACCATAGCTAGAATTCTCTCCCTCTTCTCAACCTCCTGACTTTCTTGACTTTCTTCTTAAGAATTGGATTATTTCTTTCCACGTGCAAAAAAGTCTTGCCTTGTCACTTCTAACCAGTCTTCTCTTAAAGACTGTATTTTTCTGATATTATGTAGATATTTGCACATAGTATCACCAATTTGTAAGTGAGATCCTTGAAGTCAGGGATCCTGAGATTAAATCACCATAGTCTCATTAATTTTCCATCACATTCATATCCAAGTAGCGCTAAGTCCTGTCATATTTAACATAAAATCTTTTTTTAACTTCTTAATTTCATATTTAAGCATTTTCCAATTAGAATTTTTAAAGTTAACAGTCATTAAAATATTTTAGCTGTTTCATTAAATATTTCCTAATTGCATGTAAAAATTTTTAGTGATCATTTAGAAAAATTTTTTTGAGTTCCAAATGCTCTCTTCCTCCTACTTTTCCTCCCTCCTAAAGAACACAAGCAATTTAATTTTGATTCAAGCAAAATATATTTCCATATCAGCCATGTTGCAAAAGAAAAGAAACAAAATAATAGAAAAAAAGAAAATTTAAAAAGAGTAAGCTTAATTTGTATTCTGACTCCAAACCTTGCTCTGCAAGTAGACCACATTTTTCATCATGGGTACTTTGAAATTATCTTGGATCACTTTATTGCTGAGAACAGCTAAGTCTTTCACAGTTGATAATCATTATAACACTGTTACTAGGTACAATGGTTACCTTGTTCTGTTCATTTCACTCTGCATCAGTTCATATGACTTCCTGGGGTTTTTTTTTTAAACCATCTATAATGGTAATAGAATATAAAATCTTCCCTGTACATTAATAGGCCTCACATAGAACCAATTAGTCTCTGGGCCATGGGGATTTCCCCACCTTTCTAATTAAGTGCCGAGGTGCTTCTAGGTGCCAAACCAATCAAAACTCAATATATCATGTCACTTGGGGGAGACTGCAAGGGCAGAGAAAGTGGAGGAGGGAGAAACTTGCCTGAGGGAGGCATGTTTGCAGAGAGACAGAAACAAAAGAACAATTAAGATGTGGGTGTTCCCTGGTCTGGTGATTACATATCTATTACCTTGTTCATATAGTTGGAGCCCTTTCTACTGGATTCTTTCTTGGATACTGGGATACTCAGTTCTTTCTACTTATCTGTCTGTATTTTAATTAACGTAACATTGCTGACCCCTTTGAAGCTGTCTTTCCTTTAGAAAAACAAATCAAAGAACCTGTGCTAGCAGCTTGACCTGTGGGCTAGTGTAGTTGCTAATACACCATCTTGCTCATCATTTTCTATAGCACAATAGCATTTCATCAAAATCATGTAGCACAACTTCTTCAGTCATTCCCCATTTGATCCCAATTTCCAATTCTTTGCCATCCAAAAAGACCTGCTATCAATATTTTTGTACAAACAGGTTCTTTTAGCTTTTCTTTGATCTCTGGGGCACAGAGCTAGTGGTGGTCTTGCCAATGCAAAGGGTATACAGTTTTATAACCCTTTAGGCATACTTCCATATTGTTCTCCAGAATGGCTGGATTAATTCACAAATCTACAAAAAAGGGTTTACTATTACAAGTTTTACACATCCCCTGGAGTAGTTGCTATTTTTCTTTTCTTTCATATTAGGCAATCTGCTTGGTGTGAGGTCATATCTCAGAGTTGCTTTAATTTGCATTTCTCTAATCAATAGCAATTTAGAGGATTTTTATGTGATATTGTTAGCTTTGATTTCTTTGTCTGAAAACTGCCTGTTCATATCCTTGACCATTTACCAGTTGTGAAATAGCTATTATTTTTACATATTTGGGTCAGTTCCCTACTAATTTGAGAAATGAGACCTTTATTGGAGATACTTTTCTTTCCCAGTTTCCTGCTTTCATTCTAATTTTGGCTCCATTAATTGTTTGTACAAAACATTTTGATGGAATACAGATTCTTGGAGACCCCTAGAATGTTCTCACTAGATGAGACATTTGCCTGAGGCAATAAGCCTTTCATTATAGCTAGGCCCAAATCTCTGTTACTCTTAACCTAGCTTAGCCCTCCATTGTCCAGCTACTTCCCACCCTTGATTCTATTGAAATATCTATACCCAAATCCTTTACCCCTAAACTAGCCTAAACCTCCTTTGTGGGTCATCTCCAGGTAGCCTTTAGATTTTCCTACCCTTAATCCCATTCCTGGAGTCTGTCCTAAATCTGGTCCAAGATGTTCCTTAGAGTCCTCCTCAAGCACCTTCCCAAACCCCTCCTCTAGACCACCCTTAACTCTCTCCCACAATCTTTCTGTGTATAAGACCCATTTTGCTTCCATGAAGGTGTTGAGATTCAATCTAGCTCAGACTTAGTCTGTGCCAGATTGTTCTGGCCCCTTTGTCCAATACAAGCATCACAAATATTTATGGTGAATTTTTAGTCAACTTTGTTTAGCTTTGGCTGAGAGAAATTGAGTACAATTCATTTTGCAGAATCCAGCGTGTTGATATTTTGGGGTTTCAAGCACTGCTAAATCATAAACCTCAACATTTTCTAATTTTATGTATTTGAATGATCCATTTTATTTCCCATGATGTTAACTCTTATTTGTTCATAAACTTTTGCCTTATCCATAGATCTGACAGGTAAATTTTTCCATGCTCCCCTAATTTATTCATGATATTACCTGTTTTGACTTTATTTTGGTGTGGATTGCATGATTTTGGTCCATTCCTTGTTTTTGTCAAACTGCTTTTCAATTTTTCTCAGCAATTCTAGTCAAATGGTTATTTCTTCCACCAAAATCTTGAATATTTGGGTTTGTCAAACACAGATTATTATAGTCGTATTCTACTATGTATTATGCTTCCAATCTAATCCATTGATCCAAAACTTTTATTTCTTAGCCATTACCAGATTGATCTCATGATAACTACTTTCTAGTACAGTTTGAAATATGATACTGGTAGGCCACCTTGCTTCACAATTTTTTTATACTGATTCCTTTGACATTCTTGACATTTTATTCTTCCAGACAAATTCTGGTAATGTTTTTCAACTATAAAATAATTGTTTGGTAATTTAATTGGAATAGCACAGAATAAAGTAAATTAATCTAAGTAAAATTCTGATTTTTATGTTGCTTGAATGACAAACAGATGCTTGCTTAAAAGACTACTTTATGGAGAAGTCATAGATGGCAAATGCTCACATTGTGGTCAGAATTGATACGAGGATACTCTCAAGGTCTCTCTGAAGAACTTTGGACTTCGATTGTGTGACATGGGAGACACTGGCTCAGAGGACCTTCATCAGAGAAGGTGCTATACTCTATGTATGAGCAAAGTAGAACTGAAGTAGCTCAGAAGAAATGTGAGATGCACAGATCTAGAGAATCCACCCCAAATGTTCATGTGGACTATTTATGACCAATCTGTGGAAGAGCCTTCCAAACTCATATTGATCTGGTCAGTTACAGTCAGATGCATTGTAACTTAATTCTAAAACAGTGGATGTCATTTTGGTCCCCCTCAAGAAGGAAGGACAGCAACCATTATATTGACTCAATCTACCCATGAAGAATTAATACTTCTCCAATTCTTTAGATCTCTGTTTGTTTGAAATGTGTTTTGCAATGATATCCCTATAGTCCCTGGGTTTGTCTTAGTGTGTAGACACCCAAGTATTTTATATTGTCTGCAGTTATTTTAAATGGTAACTCTCTATTTCTTCCTAGATTTTATTGGTAATATTTCATTTCACCACATAGTAGTTATAGATTTCATGCCAAATTTTCTGCAAAAAAAGTATGATGTGGCCATTATGTGAAGCTTTTTAAAAAAATGTGTAATGGTTTTACTTGGCTTGTAGTTTCCACCAGTCTCACACAAACCTTTCACTTACTTTCCCCAGCTCTGTTTCCATGCTGTTCAGCAAACACAATCACTTTGAGTTTGAAGCCCACAGAATAATTTTTATATTCACCCCAAACTAGAAAGAAATGCTTCACATGCTAATTTATTGTTGGCAGATGAATTGTACAGTTTAGCTAGTGCAGGAAGATGCAAATCTTACCATATCACATGACTTAATGATGGCAGCTTTGCCTGTCTGACCACTCACTCCCTTGTACCTACAGCTGTTTATTGGGTTAACAATACTCTTAAAATTGCAGTGCTCTAAACAAACCACACAAGTCACAAGTTGGTTTATGAAAAAATACTGACAATTTGCATGCACTAAGAATTAATGCATGAGAGATAAATGGATATCCATATGCCACTGGTGAATGCCACCTTTTAAGTGGAATAATGAACAGAATGTCATGTGATGATTACGTGAAGAAAAGTTATGACCAAATCTTTGGACTAAAAAAAAAGGGCGTAAAGATTCTGTGATGGTGATAATTATGAGGTGAAATTAGGGCATATAGAAATGCCAAAGACTTAGTTGGTTTTATTCTGCAACTTTGCTAAAGTTGTTAGTAGTTTCAACGAGGTTTTCTAGTTGTTTATCTAAGTATACCATCATGTCATCTGCAAAGATTGATACTTTTACTTTTTTGTTGCCAATTTTTATTCCTTGAAATTCTTTTTCTTGTCTTATTGCCATAGCTAGTAATTCTAAAACAATATTGAATAATAGCAGCATTAATGTACATCCTTTCTCCATCCTTGATCTTATTGGGAAGACTTTGTGCTTATCCTTATTACAAATATTGCTGTGCTCTTGGTTTTCTTTTTTGTTTGTTTGTTTAATGTAATAAATTTTATTTGTTTTCTTCTTTACATCGTTCATTTTCATGAGATTTTTGAGTTACAAATTTTCTCCCCATCTTTCCGTTACCCCATCCCCAAAACAGCCATCCCATTGTGGAGCCCCTCCCCTGGTCTGCTCTCTAACTTTCTGATAGGGCAGGGAGGGTTTCCGTATCCCAGCCCCTGTATATCTTAATTCTTAGTTGCAGGTATTGCAGAGCTTTAAATTCTAGATTCTTTCAGTTCCTCCCTTGTCACCCACTCCTGCTGGAAGGACAACCAATTCAATACAGGTTGTGTAGGTGTGATTATACAGGACATCTTCATAGTGGACATATTGTGACAGTGATCATACGTTGCTCCTTCCTATCCCTCCCTCCCATGTTCTGTTCTCTACCCTGTCCCTGTCCCTGTCAATTTATTGAAGTGTGAGCATCCAGCATCCCTCCCCCAGACCCTGGCCTCCCCTCCATCATCCACTCTCTCATCCCCACGACCACTGATCTCTTGTGTGGCATGATGCCCATTTTAGAGTTTATGCCATTTCTTCCCTAAGCCAAATTCAATGAGAGCAAATGAAAATAAAGTTGTAACAGTAATCCCTTGCCTCTTCCACAGGGGATGACTAGCCCCATTTTGTCTCTCCCTGTCTGCTCTCATTCTAGTCCTCTCTCACATCAGAATTTGACTTTTAAAGTCAGAATTTGACTTTTAAAGTATCATCCCTTTGTATTCAATTCATCCTATGCCCTTTATATACCCATATATACACATGCTCAGACATGTATTCATATGCAGATATAGCCTCCTATATGGACCTATGTGTAAGTATACATATATATCCATTTGCATTCCCTTCACCTATCCTCACACTAAGAAAAGTTTCATAAGTTACAATTATCATTTTTCCATATTGGCATGTAAATAATTCAAATTTGATAAGTGCCTTATGACTTCTTTCCCATGTTTACCTTCTCATGCTTCTTGTGTTTGCTTGTCAAATTTTCTGTTCAGTTCTGGTTTTTTCAGCAAGAACACTTGAAAGTCCTCCACCTCTTTGAATGACCATATTTTCCCCTGGAATAATATGCTCAATTTTGCTGGGTAGTTGATTCTTGATTTTAATATTAGCTCCCTTAATCTTCGAAATATCATATTCCAGGCCCTTCTATACCTCAGTGTAGAAGCTGCCAGATCTTGGGTTATTCTGATAGTGCTTCTGCAGTTTTCAAATGGTTTTCTCTTGGCAGCCTGTAATATTTTCTCCTTTAGATGGGTATTCTGGA
>JAQQSW010005748.1:0-14109 GCA_028646575.1 Pseudocheirus occidentalis | reverse complement strand
AGGTAGCCTCCAGCAACTTCCCACCCTGAATCACTAATTACTGGAGTCTGACCTCATCTGACTCCTCCTGAAGACCCTCCCCAATCTCCTCCTCTGGACCACCCCTAGATTCCTCCCACAACCTTTGTGTGTATAGAGCCCCATCTTCCCTCCATGTGGTGAGAGAGCGCCATGGGATAGCTTAGTATAGACTTCACTCTGTGAGAGCGCTGTAGAATAGCTTAGCAGAGACTTGCTCTGTGAGAGCACCTTTAAATGGCCTAGCACCCCACGTGGCGAACTTGAACTTTCTATAAATTTTACTTTTTCTTTGTCTGAGAAGACTTGAGTGGAATTCTTTCCGCAGGACCAGGCATGTTGGTATTTTGGGGTCTCAGGCAGCCCTAACCCTCTTTGGGCTCCTCTTCATCTATTGTATACCTAATCTATTTCACTTAACCAGCTTTCTATTTCTTAGTCAATACCAGACTGTTTTAATGATTGCTACTTTTAAATATAATTTCAGATCTAGTACTACTCAATCGCCTTCCTTCAGTTTTTATCATTGATTCCCTTGATATTCTTGATGATTTGTGCTTCCAGATTAATTTTGTTATTATTTCTTCTTCTTTAAAATAATTTTTGGTAGTTTGATTGCTATGACACTGAATTACTTTTCTGTTTATACCCCCCACACAATGCTTTGCATACAGTAAATATATGTTTAATAAATGTCTTATTTATTTATTCAACAAAATTTAATTAGATTTATGAAGGCTATAATTTCAATAAACTGAGATTCATAAACAAAGGCCTTATTCTTGGACATTGGTGGAAGTTTTGTGTATAAGGTTATGGAGGCAGGCAAAGTTTAAAGCATTGTTTTGTAATGGAAAAAATTGTAACAAATCAATGATATGCAGTCAGTCTTCCAAATGGTACTTTCTTTCCAATATTAAGGACTTCTGGGCATTTTTATGTATTATGTGTTCAAGTTTTTTGGACTTGTGATGTTCTTTTGGGAGACCAGTTGTCTCTATATATTCAGTCTTTGAGATCAATGTGCTATGCTTATATAGAGAGCAAGTAGCATTTTAGCGTTCTTGCTTTTTGCTCCTCTTCTAATTGTCCTTCATTTCTCTGTATTTTCATTCTCAGTCACTCATTCTCTTTTTGTTTCTGTTGTGAGATTTACCACCATAGATTCTTCTATTCTGTTTTTGATTACTGCTGTTCAAACTATAGTTTTACTTTTAGAATGATTATTTCTCTTTGCAACCCTTCAGAAATATCATGCTGTGCTCTCTTGGGAATCCATGGGGTCCTCTGTGGTGTTGATCCATTTTCCTTTGTCTTATAATATTTATTTATTTAAAGGCTTTTGGATCCTGTTAGACTTTCTGAAAGATTCTACATTATTTTATGTTATTAATACTTCATGTTGGCTTATCTGCTTATGCTTAAGATCTCTGACATTTCTTTCTTCTGAAGTCTTTGGCAATTTCATTCTGTTTTCCTTATGTTACTCTATTACTCACTTTTGGACTCCTCTCCCTTAATAGTGGTTTCCCTGAGTGCTTCACCTCAATACTTCCTCAGTCTCTTTTCATGATAGGGAATTCAATTATCACCAACTTCAGTCTTTAACCCTACATGGTGGTGGTGGTGGTGGTGGTTGGTGGTGGTGGTAGTGGTGGTGGTCCTTCATTCTAGAAGAGGATCAGTGACATAGGAGAGTGATATCCTGAATTTCAAGTGAATTGGATTTATAGGAGGCAGGGATATGCAAAATCAGTCTTACACTCTCCTCCAGAATCATTAGAGTGACAAGATTTAAATCAGGATGACTCAAGATGGTCCCTGATGCAGTAGGAGACCTTGGCCTTTTTACACTAATGTCTTTTCCAGGTCTCAGTTTGTCTGAGGCCAAACCCGTTCAGTAATCAAAGGCTAGGTAATAATTGAAGCAAAAGATAACTTGGTTTTCCTTCACCAAAAAATCAGTCTGGGAGGGGAAGACCTATTGAATTTCTGGCCAGAGCAGAAGCAATTGCTATTTACATTCGTTCTGAGCCATCAAAACCCAAACAATGAGCAAGTGTGGCTTAGATTGGGACCTATTACTGGCCAGTCGGTGAGAACCAGAGTGATTTAGGTTTAAAGGCATAATCAAGTAACTCCCATTTGAATAACAATGGATTTTATCAAAGCCTCATTTTCCAGAGTTATATTTCAAGAAAACATAAATGAAAACTACACGAGAGACAAAAGAGGTGTCCTGGTTTTTTTTTTGAGATGGAGAGAGAACAAATAAATGAAAAAGAAAAAAAATATCTAGCCCCAAAACTCTAAAATACATTGTGAAGTATGACTTCCAAAGAAACAGAACTGATTCTAGCTAGATATCAATCTCCTTTCCTTCACACCTTGTGTAGCCTCATGCACACTCTAGCATCCTACCTCATTTCCCTCTATTCTTCAGTTCTCTAGCTGAGAACAATTATATCAAATAAATGACAATACCAGGGAGAAGATGTTACCTACTTTTTGTACCTACACTTCCATGGTGGAAAGTAGGAGTTGTATGGGTGGGAGTGGAGGGAGGCAGGGAGAGGAGAAATGAGTTGGGTTTGGTAGCAAGGTTGGTTTTCTAGCCCTGTCAGAACATGGTGGCTGGTAGGGAAGGAAGTATCTAGTAAATTTTAGAGATAGGGATTAACTTTTTCTTCTATTAGTTCACTGAGTTGTTACCGCATTAGGATTTTCAGTGTGTTGGACAGTAGAGATAGCTGAAAATTGCTTTATCTCTTGTGTACCAGTCTCATTTTTGAGAAGTTTGAGAGGTCCAAAGGATTGGAGAAAATGTAAAATTCCCCATCTTATTGTAAGTGTAAGGGATGAGTGAAAACTTCTCCATTTGGAGTTGTTAACTTTCCCTTCCTTCCTCCTCCTTCATTGCTGCTGTCAATCAGTTTTATTTTCCTTTTTCTATTTTCCTGCCCTGGTGTGACCCTCCCCCTCTTCTTTTCTTGCTGTCCCAGTTGGGGAAGAATTTGGTGAAGTACACCTCTCCACCAGTGAGAGAGCAGACAGTCAGGAAAAGGGGCTTGAATAAGTTAAGCTATAAATTTTTGCCCTGTCTTTTGTAACTTGCCTCTTCTCCATGATGAGTCATGGTGAAGACCACCCTCTTCTCCCCAGGGAAGAGAGTAAACTCCTGTTCTTATCCTAAGAGATCTCTGTGTTTATTTTTTTTTTCACTAAATTAAGGATGAAGGGTATTTTTCATCCCAAACAGTAGCATGACCTGAAAAGTCAAATAACATGGAAGTCATAATCAATCTTCATTAAAAAAAAAAAAGATCTCATTATACAATTTATTTGGTTCCAGTTCAGGTACTTGTTACCAAAGCCTACTCTGGGGCCTCATTGTGTCATGGAACTGATTATGGATTTTCAAATATTATGTCAGCAAAGTTCAAGCTCCAACAATTTCTACTGTGCAGGGAAAGTTTCAAGTTCAATTCTAGCAACAGATTATACCTATTTCCTAAGAAATATCCAAGTTAAGAGTGAGGAGGCTTACTTCCAGCAGGTTGATGATCTTGTACTAAGTTATTTGGCTGTGGTAAGCCATGGGAAAAAATAAGTACAAATGACCCTCAGTCCTCTATGACCTCTTCTGCTTCTGCAGGGACAGCGTGGTAGAGGTGCAGGAAAGAGTGCATTAAGAATTACACTTTTTGCTGTGAACGGATACAGCCATTATGGAGAGCAATCCGGAACTCTGCCCAAAGGCTATCAATAACTGCATACCCTTTGACCCAGTAATACCACTTTGGGGGTTGTATCCCAAGGAAATCATAGAAGAGGGAAAAGGACCCATATGTACAAAAATATTTATCACAGCTCTCTTTGTGGCAGCAAAAAACTGGAAATTTACGGGATGCCCATCAATTGGGGAATGGCTGAACAAGGTATGGTATATGAATGTGATGGAATATTATTGTGCTATAAGAAATGGGAAGGAGATGGACTTCATACTCACCTGGAGAGGCTTATATGAATTGATGCTAAGTGAGAAGAGCAGAACCAGGAAAAATTTGTACACAGTCACAGATACATCATATGTATGATGACCAACCTTGATAACTGGACTCTTCTCAGCAACATACAGTCAAAAGACAACTCTACAAGTCTCAGAATGGAAGTAGACACCTACACTCAGAGAAAGATCCAGAAAGACCAGAGTTTAAATGGAGATTGAAGCAATGCATGCTATCGTTCTTTTCTATGTTTGGTTTTGTTTCTTTTTTTCCTATTGTTCACTCCATTGGTTACAATGCTTCTATACAACCAGACTATTGTACAATGTGAAAGAGCTTGCAGATCCTATACATGATTGTACGCCACCAAGGTGGGGGAGGGGAGGAAGGGAGGGGAGAAAAACTAAAACTCAAATGATTCTGGAACTGAATCTTGTAAACTAAAAGTAAATAAACAAGTCAATAAAAAAATTTTTTTAAAAGAATTACACTTTTTACCTTGTTGATAAATATTAATTATATTGTTGCTACTTTGTGAGATAACTCTTTGTTGTGATCTAGTATAAACTGATTGTAAGCAATAGTCAACCATGATCTTTTACGTAAAATCAAGAATAGTCCCCACTGCTGTGATGCTCTCACAAGGCGTGTTGAATGAACCAAATGATCTATATACTGACATTTTCTCTATATATGAACTGAGAACATAAAAGTAAGCAACAGCTAAATGGAAGGATGGCCTCACTGGTTTTCCACAGAGAGGCAAATATAGGTAGATTTGGTTTTATTAAAGGCAAAAAGAAACATTTCATGGAACACTTGGCTACCTTATTTTGCAATACTCATGAAATATATTGGGGGAAAAATATCTCCATTGAGATAACTGAATCTTTACATGCTTATATCTTTTATAGTGGATGAAAAAGAAAAATTCTATGACAAACTTGATAAGACTCTCCAAATCAAATCAATATATGATTTAATACTCAGTGACTTCAATGCAAAAGTGAGCATAGGGAAGGGTATTGGAAAAATATTAAACAATGTTTCTGGAGAAACAAGAGAAACTAAAGACTTGCATAATATATGAAAGCCTTATGACTATATACCATGAATACATTTTTCTACAAGAATCATGAGATTCTAGACATTGTGAGCATTAAATAACTTGTACTTTAAGACAAGAAGACAATACCAATGCATCTTTTGTGGATCATCTGCTTGTATATATACTTTTATATATGTATGTATGTGTGTATGTGTGTATATGTGTATGTGTATATACACATATGTATATATGTATGTGTGTATATGTACACATGCATACACATATGCACATACACATATGATACATCAATTTATTAAAGTTTGAAAGTAATATGGTAAAAATGAAGACATGAGATAGCTAGGTGGAGCAATGGATAGAATGCTAGCTTTAGATTGTTGCGTATATGAGTTCAAATTCAACCTCAGACACTAGGTTTGTGATCCAGTGAAAATCTCTTAATGTCTCTGCCTCAGTTTCCTCATCTGTAAAATGAAAGTAATAATAGAACCTGCCTCCAGAGGTTATTGTGAGGATCAAATAAGATCACACATGTGAAGTACTTTGCAAACCTAAAAATCCTAGAAAATGATAGTAGTTGTTATAGGTATATTCCACTATTGGGCAATTTTCTTCTGATCATATAAACAAATATCCACACTTACAAAATGAGAATACAGATTTTTAAAAATTTTATTATCTCAGATAATCATCATTTCCTAAGGAAGTTTATGTGATGTAAATAATTTGTCACATTGAGGACAAGAAAAGCCTAGAAACCACCTCAGCTAACAGACATTTGATCACCTTTCCCAATCAGAGAAATATATCACCCTAAAGCAACACCAGATTAGCATAAAAAGTAATTTGTCAAATCTTGTAGAGGAGGATGGTTGAAGATTAGATGTGAAAAGTATACATCATAAAAATGCAAGAAGTGGTGAAGGGATAAACAAGTTTACTTTTTTATTTTTATTAAATTGATTTGTTTGTTTACTTTTAGTTTACAAGATTCAGTTCCAGAATCCCTCGAGTTTCAAGTTTTCTCCCCTTCCTTTCCCCTCTCCCCCCCTCCCCATCGTGGCATGCAGTCAAGTATAGAAATTGCAAATACTGTCACATTGGACATTAGTCTGGTTATATAGAAGGGTTGTAACCAATGGAGTGGACAATATGAAAAAGGAAACAAAAGCAAACATGGAAAAGAACGATAGCATGTATTGCTTCAGTCTACATTTAAACTCTGTTCTTTCTAGATCTTTCTCTGAATGTAGGTATCTCCTTCCATCCTGAGACTTGTAGAGTTGTCTTATAGCTGTGAGTTGTTGAGAAGAGTCCAGTTTATTTAGGTTGGTCATCATACATACAATGTGCCTATGATTGTATACAGGTTTTTCCTGGTTCTGCTCTTCTCACTTAGCACCAATTTGTATAAGCCTCTCCAGGTAAATATGAAGTCTATCTCCTCATTTCTTATAGCACGATAGTATTCCATTACATTCATATACCACAACTTGTTTAGCCATTCCCTAATTGATGGGCATCCCCTTAATTTCCAGGTTTTGCCACCACAAAGAGAGCTGCAATCAATAATTTTGTACATATGGATCTTCCTCTCACTTCTATGAGCTTTTGGGGATATAACCCCAGAAGTGGTGCTGATAAGTTTACAAATCACTTGTCATGAAGCCAATTCATTCATATCATTGTGACAGCATTTAAGAATGAATCTAAGAAGCCCAAAACAAATGAACAAAAAAAAAAGGAAAAGATCTGTCAAGACGTGTGTGCCTGTGCACGTATGTGTACACACACACATATATACACACATATACATATACATACATATACATATATCATCATTAATTTGCTATATCAGTGAATAGAAATAGCACTTAAGAAAACAAACATGACAAGAATGACTGTACAAGGCCAAATCTACAAAGAGTCAGGAGTTGAGATTATTTTGAGGATATTGTGAGTCTGATTCTCAAGATATCTGGGGGTGGGCGGAAAGAGAAAGCCAAATGCTTGTACATTATTATTATGAAAAAGAAGGAATAACCAAACACAGCTCATAGAATCCTGTATTTAGAGCAGGAGGGGACTCAGAGGTTATCTACTATCCCTCATTTTGCAAATGGGGAAATTGTGACTCAGAGTGATCATTTGCCTAGGGTCATACAAAGAGTTAGGATTTGTATTGAGCTCCTCTGATCCCCAAACCATTATTCTTTCTATTGTATTATATTGCTTCCTGAATAATCTGGCTATTTTCCCATAAATCCAAGATCATTATGAAAGTAATCTACATGCATACTTAGGGCATTCTTGGTGAAGATATGAAAATAGAACAAAGGGCATTTTGTAAATAATATTCTATAATAGATCTCATCTTCATCATCACAAATAAATTTTTTTAAATGTCTAGAATACAGAACACTATTGGACTTGTTTGTTGATTATTCAGATAGAATTTTATTCATTAGAACAAAATGCAGTTTCAGAGACTTTTTCCAATAATGTGACTCCCACACACGTGTCAGAATCTAACAACATTCTTTGTAAAATCCAACATCAGAGATAACTTTGTTAAATGACCTGTTTAGCAATATCAACAGGGGAATAATATAGAGATAAGTATGTTCACCTAAAGTGGATCTCTTCATTACTAAATATGTCCAATACAGAATTCAAATGAAAGAAGAATTCCCTAAGATGGTGAGCTCCTCTAGTTGTTGTTCTTTACACATTGAATATCAAACCTCAATACCTTTCAGATCCTCCTAAATAAGATTTAAAATCATTGAAATGTGTTCACCCTAATTATTCACACAGGAATAACCAAGTGCATGAAAAACAATGTTCTCCATACTATAATGGATAATCTAGAGAACTGGTCCATAAGTATATATATATATATGTACATATACACACACACACATGTATCTTTGTGGGCTGTTATTTTTGGTAAATTGTACAGTGCTTTCAATGACCCCACCTTCTCCCTGAAATAACAGAACATTTTATTCTTTTAGTGGCTGGGAGGTTCTGACAGGGTCACCCACAATAAAGAATTGCATGGGGAACATAAAAAGGTGCAACATAATACCAACAAAGAATTACATAGAAGTGGCATATGGTTATCATCAAAAAGGAGTATGACAGGACACAGAAGAGGGCTGGTCATGTGGTAGAGGAGCCAAGGTTAACTGGTAGAAAGCCTGTAAGCTCCCTGAGTATCTGAGCAACATAGAGTAATGTGAAGGCCTCTCCCATGTTGAGTAAATGCCTATGGAAGATTTATGGGAAGACTTGAATGAGAATTTCAAGGAATGAGAAGGGGAGGTCTTATGATCTGCACCATTGGAGGGAATACCCATGTTGATGAGACCACAGATTCAGCCAGGTATAGAAGTTAATGACGTTTGGTCTAAAATATGCTTCTGTGGATGCTTAGAAATACACTGTGTACCTTCCCACAATAACACTCAAACCTTAGAGAAATTAGTTATCCTTATCACATAACACTATCATTACATTAATAGGTTATTCATAATCTTATCCTATATCTAACACCTCAGTTTCTCTACCAACTCCATCCTCTCCTTCCTTCCTGACTTGTAACTTATATTTCTAGATTCACATCCACTCTCTCCACCTCTGTCCGACATCCTCCCTTCTCCATATCCTGGTGGCAAAAAAAATTAGATACATTCCACTGACTTTTAATGCCCCGGGATAGTTTACGTGATGGGAATGTTTAGACAGGCCAAAGTCTGCTCTCAGGGTGCTCAAAGTATTCTTTCCCTTTGTGATTAGGAAGTAAAAAGCTAACTAATCCTGTTTCTCTTTGTCACTTCTTTCAGACTCTCCATAGTTTAAAGTAATGGTTCTTAACCTTTTTAATGTCATGGATTTCTTCAGCAGTATGGTGAACGTGTTGCCCTTTCACAGAATAATATTTAAATGCACAAAATAAAGTGCATGGGATGCAAAAGAAATCAATTATATTGAAACAGAGTTTTCAAAATATTAAAAGAAGCAAGTTCACAGACTCCAGGTTAAGAATCCCTAATTTAAGGGGAATCCATAGCTTGAGGCAGGAGGGGGAGGGCAAGATTGCCTTTTTCTTGTCAGGATGGTCTTGTTAGTACCTCCTGGCACTAGCAGATTGCAAACTTTGCTGGAGCAGTCTTCAACCTCGAGGGCAATTACCCTTTGTTGATAGCTTCCTGACTAATTCTGCTTCATAAACCAGCAACTTCAGCTGGTGCCGCTAACACCTGCCCCTGAAGTTATATGATGGCTTGCATACGGTTCAGCTCCATCACTCGCAAAATAAAGGCAATTATCCTGGCCTCTAATGCAAGAGTGGTGTGTGGACTAACTCAGTATGAAGACCACCTGAAAAAAGGTTAAACACCCCACCAGCACTTAATTAAAAATAGTAAAGGACTGAATAAGAAGGTGGGTATTTAGTTTCCACTTTAAACTTATTTATCTTAACAGGAAGTCTTTGACATAGTGTAATTATTTATCTGGGGAAGCAAGAAGTGAGCATTTATTTGTCTTTCTAAGCTTTGCCTTAACTCTCCCTCCATAGCTACTTATATGATCCGAAGCATAATCCTCTCTCCTTCCCTGTCATCATCATCATCATCATCATCATCACGATCTTATAAACTCCTCCTTGGTTTATTTTATCACCCTTCCTCGTTATCCTGCAGGCTTATAGCTTTCCCTTGGTATCATGTAGCTCTAAACTTGCCAATAGTAATGTTTGTCATAAAGTGTATTCCTTGTTTTCTGTTCACAAAGTCAGATAGAAAGGAAAATTAAGGAGGTAGCATTAAGAATATAAAAAGAAAAGAAAAGCAGAGGGGGAGAGAAAGAGACAGAGACAGAAAAAGAGAAAGAGACAGGAAGAGAGACAGAGACAGAGACAGAGAGAAGTGTATATTGTAATGAAGAGGAAGTCGAATTCTCAACAACATTTTGTTATGTAAAACCAAGACATGTGTTATCAGGTAAGAAATAGATAGACACACATAAGGATTTATTAAAGCATAGCCTCATTCAGTCAATCATTAAATTCCATCCCAGTCAATCTCACACCACCCCATTTATTCTCAATATATTCTCCCTCAATATTCAGCATAATTTATAGTGATCCCAAGCATAGGGACATTTCCTTCTCCCAAATTGGCATCAACTGTAAAAATTCAGTCTTTTAAAACTGCTATACTCAGATAGCCTGGAAGGAGTTCAAAAGTAGGAGTTAAAAGAACATTTTTTTCTTTTAATAATGTCTTTCTCACAGACAAGAGCAACAAAGGGAGTAATCTGAATTATCAGCTCTCCTGGACTCCTTATTAGCTGTCCACAGTTATCTCTGGCACAGGTTTGCTACACGCTGCCACCGTCACTCTAGAAGCACTCATTCCCCCATTATTGGGCTGCACAGGTGCTGGATGCAAAGCTGGACGGTGACCCAATTTATTGTGCGGCAACAACAGAACAGCTCCCCAGCTGGAAGGAAGACATTTCAGCTTTGCTCTTTTCAGAGATATTTGTATAGATAAATGGAAGTTTATGTGGGCACAAAGAGGATATATTGTCCTCTCGATGCACATGTGTAACTCTGGTTCTGCCAGCAGTAATCATAATAATAAGTTAGGTTTATAGAGAGTCCTTTATCCAGAAGGATCCCAAAGAGCTTCACAAAAACTCTACAAATTACAGGCAAAAAGCCTCCTTTCAGATCTGCATTGAGGAACTCGACTCTCACATACTGCCTTCTCCACAGAACACCTCCAGATGTCAATGAGAGATTACCCACATGTCAGAAGAATGGAATATTGGAGTCAAAACCTACCATGTGGCCCAGAGAGGGGCATTTTGCCCCAGATACATATAACTACACTGCTAGTTTCCCTGGGAATCAGAAACAATAACTTCCTAACAGCTGGTGTGATGTCCAGAGTGAAACAAAATAAAGCAAATATTAAGTGCCTTCTGTGGTTCAGATAAAAGACTAAATAAAACATGTCCCCTGTCTTCATGGAGTTTACAATCTAAGAAGCAGATGGATAGAATTAGAATCTGACCTTGCTTCCACTTTCCAGAGGTGCCATAGGTTCACACATTTCAGGCAAAATTATGTATATAGAGCAGAGAAAAATTCCAAAAAATGCAACTGTCAATCATTTTATCACATTAGAATAGTTTCCCTAATGACCAAAGTGGGTCATTCAAATTGAGCCAGGTTCTATTGCCGTTGGTTTTCTGAGCTTTGAATACTAATAGAACCATGCCCCCATTCAAATTACCTTGAAACTTAATACTTATAACTCAAGGACCTATAGTGGATCTACATGAAAGAAACCTGCTTTGAGCTAGGTCGTGTCTTATAAAAGATTTCAATATAACTGGACTTATGTCTATTCTCAATGAGATTATCAAGCCAATAAGAACTTATTTAGTACCTTTCCTACATAGAGAACTGTCCAAGGAGTTGTGACATGGTCCCTGTTTTTAAGAGATTGTAAGGGAGATAAAAGAAAATCTGTCCCTTTGAAATATTATCTTAATTCAAGCCTCACTTCAACTCTAGTCTGTGTTCCACACAACTACCAAAGTGATTGCACTAAACTCAGATCTAACCATGTCACTTCCCTGTTCAAAAAAGTGCTTTGGCTCCCTATTATCTCTAGGATGAAATATCAATTCTTATGGTTAGTTTTAACGACAATCATAACCTAGCTTCAACCAATCTTTCTAGCCTCATTATACATTATATCTCCTTTTGGACTCTACAATACAGCTAAACAAGACTTCTATCTGTTCTGTTCTTCACATACTGCATTCCTTCACCTTTCTCTGTGCCTTTAAACTAGTGATCATCCCCCACCCATGCCATTCCTAAATTTCATTCTCTTCTCATCTCCATTCACAGAATCTCCATTCTCTCCCTTCAAGAATCTACTCAAGCACCACTTTCTACATGAAGCCTTTTCTGATTCATTCCAAGTGCTAGTGTCCTCCCCACAAATCCCTTGTGTTTATTTCTATTTATTTGTATTCATCTTCTTTGTATTTATGCTATAGATACAGGTACTGAATCTATGATTTCATTGATACAGGGAGCTCTCATGGAAGAAAACCCCACCACCTAAAGAAGTAAGCAACTTTCCTGTAATGCACAATCTTATAGAATTAGTGTGAGAGTCAAGACTTGAATTTAGTTGTTCCTGGTTTCAAAGTCTGCCCTCTATCCACTGTGCCAGGCTCTTTCTTATTTCTCCCATATATACTTATTTTATCTGTACTTCCTATTCCTGACAGAATGTAAGATCCTTGATAGTAGGATTGTTTCAATTTCTGTATTTGTATGTTGAGTGCTTAACATGGTGGCTTCCTCTGTCAGTGCTTATTATGCCCATATGTTTTGTGATTGAGTGATCTCCTGAGGAAAGGGACTATTTTCTGTTTTGTTTTGATATTCATGGAACTTACAGCAATGTATCACACACAGTAAATGCTTAATAAACACTTGTTCAATTGGATTGCACACAAAATGACTAAAGAATAATATGACATAAATTGCCCACCTGAATGTTTGTTGTGTTGATGGAAGTCTGATATTATGCTATAAAGAAGGTGACAGCTGAGCTAAGCCTTTGCAGATTTCTTTGTTTATTGTAAAGTTGGACAAGGGTGTCCTCAGTCTGATGAGTTCCCCCAATCAATTTAATAGGCTTAGAGGCCTTTAGAATCTTTGAAAATTTCAGAAGGGTACCTTTCCATAGAGAGGTCAGGCATGTTCAATGGTACGTTGATTTAAGAACAAAGAGAACTCCTGATTGGTTCCGAGTGACTGGGACTAACCTCCAAGATGATTATTGACTGTCTAGAATTCAGGAAACCAGAATCTTGTTGAAGGGGTTTCTATCAACCAGGAATTATAAATGGCTCCCTGAGACCAGAAGCAAATGGGATGCGAATGAGCTCATACTTGACCTGAAATGAGAAAAAGTAGGAGGGGACATTACCAGTCCAAGAAATACTGACAGCTTGCAATAATAATAAATTCCCTCATGTGGGAGAAGTAAACATATGTGCCCACTTACACTGAGAGGAGAGTTCGTCAACAATGATATGGAACTCCAACTTCATATTTAAAGTAGGGATTTTTTTTTCCTAAGCCATATGGTCTCATGCCCTTGACTTCTAGCCAGAGAAGAGTGATTTCCTGGGCAGTCCAGCCTTGGAGAGGCTTTCTGGATAACCAAAAGTTTGAGATGTTGGAAACTGGACCTTGTAGAGAAAGAAAAGAATCATCCATGTGATCCCTAGAGCTGAAGGCCTAAAGTAACATTACAGGGCAAGACAGGGGAAGAAATCTGGATCTTAGTGTTCCTCCCCCCAAATCCCCACCCCCTTCCAAATGCAATTCAGACAATACAGGTCCAAAGAGATTGCCTGATATAAAGTCTACTACCTCTGAAGTCAAGGCTGCTCAAAGCATTCATGGATTAGGGTTTGAACTTTTTGCCCTTGTTTACCTTTACCTTAGTATAACCAATGTACAGATTGTTTCCCTTGTTTCTGCCCTCTTCACTTTGCTAAGTTCATAGAGATCTTCCCCAAGTTTCTATGATTCTTTGAATTCATTGTTTTTTATGGTACAATAATGCTACATTATTATTCCTATATCATGATGTATTCAACCACTTTCTACTCAATAATTACCTATTTTTTTTACAGGTTTTTGCTGCCACACAAAGTGATGTCATAAATATTTTTATACATGGTGTCCCAAGAGTCTTAGGACAGTTTAAAGCTTTAATACCTTTAAGCTATCAACCTTTAAGCCTTAATAAAGCTATTAAGCTTTAATAGAGTGTCCCAAAAGTCTCAGCGCAGTTTTAAGCTATTAAAGCTTAAGCTATATTTGTAGGGTAGATTTATGCTATTAAAGCTTAAAACTACACTAAGAATTTTGGGACATGATGGATAGATAGATAGATAGGAAAG
>JAQQSW010005747.1:0-14109 GCA_028646575.1 Pseudocheirus occidentalis | reverse complement strand
TGTGTGTGTGTGTGTGTGTGTGTATAAAATCTCTATTAGTAGCCTACTTTGCAAGGACTAGAGAAATAACATTTATAATAATTTTTAAAAATAGGAAACTTCCATTAACAATGCAAATATGAAATATTCAGCCATTATTTTCTTTTAAATAAACATGACATGCATTTAATTTACATAGATTTTCAAGGAAAACCTGTTTTACTTTTCCATACCCAGCAGAAAGGAGTCTTGCTTCATTGATCTCTGAACAAGTATTTTTACCTTGAAATAACATAAAATTTGCTATTTTCTCAGGATCCCAGGGTATGTTTGCAATATAATTAGCATGGTAATCAGAGGCAGTCAATGAAACATAAAAAACAATTACTTGTGCCTTTAAATTGTTTGTCACTAAACAATAAAACTTGAGAAACAATGACAAATACTGTTTACCCAGACTACTCTTCAGCTCAATATCTTCCCATGTAGTTGCACAGAAGGAAAAAAGATCCTCAATTCATCTCTGTCTATGATTTAGGTTTGTAAACATTCTGCTCGTGGCAAAAAGCCAAAGCAATACTAGAGGTCTTCCACTTAAGACAAGACATTTTTCTTGTTATTTCAAATAGGAGAGATTGATTTATTTGTGGTGTGAGGACCTTTAATACATCCAGGTGTACATATATGTGTCCACATACATATATGCCTGTATATTTTATATATATATATATATATATATATATATATATATATTCACACACACAATATACATATATGCTTGTATGCACCCATGCATTTACCATACGATGCTATCATGATCATTTTACAAATGACAGAACTGAGGCCCAGAGAAATGTTGACTTATCCAAGGTTACCCTCTTAGCAACCTGAAGAAGCCAAATTTGAACTAATCTGTGACTCCATGTGCTATAATTTTCTCATTGTACTGAGCTAGGTTGAAGGAGGATGGAGAACCCTAGTTAACTATTAATGAATAACACACGGAAATAGAACTTAAAGTCTACAAGACTGATCATATGAATGGTGGTCTGATATCTTCTTAGAGGGTCAAGTGGAGTGAAAGTTCTTTTCTCACAGTCAAAGCTGTTCTCTTGTCTCTTGTAGTTCCCTGGTATTTAATGAAAATTGTTGGCTGCCTTTGTTTTCTATGATATGCAGAGCTTAGAATTCTCTCAAATAGTTATCTACTAGCAAGACCACAGCATACATGATGGAAAAAGGGAAGAACTAAGGGTGTGATCCATAATTAGCAAAGAAAGGTGCAAAGTTAAACAATTCAGGTAGGCGAACCACTAAGTGTAGCAGTGTTTTAGCTTACAAGGGAGATTATAGGTGTTGAGAATAGTATTTGTACCAGAGGAAAAGCCTATGTGATATAATCCATGAAACACCTGAAGAGCTTAGATGTCAGGTCTTGCGGGGGAGTACATATGATCTATAGGGATACGGGATCCTTATGACTATATTAATCTCATAATTGTGATTGTTTTGAGGATGGATGCAGGGTAGCAGCTGCTCAGTACTAAAGATTTCATGATATAGTCTTTGCTAGGGTTGGTCACTGCTAGGTTAATGAGGTCAGAAGTACTAGAGACAGGATGAAGAACAAAATGTTATCTGCTATTACTGTTAAATGGTAGTAAGGTTGGAGATCACCACTGATCATCCACTGAATCCTGAAAAGCACTAGGAGGGAAAGTAAGACATGGACAACAAAGGTGAGGGCTCTTTCATGGTTCCTTCCATGGAGATATAGATAAGATTTACAATCTGGGCGTGCTCTTCAGGGTAATAAGATTATAGAACTACAACCAAGAAAGACATCAAAAGTCATCTGATCCAACCTATTTTTATGGATGAAAACAAAACAAAACAAAAATTGAGAGCCAAGGAAGGTAAAGGAATTTTTCAAGATCACATGGGTCCAGGTGAGATGGAATTTAGACTGAGATTCCCCTGATTTAAAAGTCAATGTTCTTTAAACTGTACCACACAGGGTATTCCTCTCTTCCCACTTGGCTGAGGAAAGTTGTGACTGGGTCTCCCATCTCACCTAAATTATAAATATAACAGCCACTTATAGGCCTGATTCCAATACCAATTGGCACTTAAGTTTTAACCTGCTGCTGGCCTGAGCTAGTAGTTCATTGCTCTTTAAGAAGCCTGAATGTTCTCTATTCCCGGGGGTTCACCATATTGGTGCTAGAGTTTGTGTAGACATCTGATTTGCATTAGTCCTAACTCAGCTTAGAATCTTTTCACCCAAATGCTTCAATAGTCTCCATCTCCCTACAACTGAGTCCACCAGCTAAATGGAATAGCAGAAGAACTGAAGTTCTTCTCAAGAACTCAGGAAGACCTGAGTTCAAATCTAAACTTAGAGACTTACTAGATGTGATTTTGGGAAAGTCACTTAACCATTATTTTCTTCAGCTTTCTCATCTGTGAAATGGGCATAATTTTACCTTCCTTAGAGGGTGATTGTGAGGATCAAATGGATATAGAGGCAGAAGAGATGACCTCTAAAGTTTCTTCCAACTCTGTCTATAATTCTATGAAATTACTTTCCCAAAGTAACAGAACTCATATTTTAATTCAGGTTATCTGCCTCTATATCCATTGTTCTTTCCACTATGCCATACCCTTGCCAACCCCTTCCTTTCTTAGAGAACTGTGCCCTAATGATATGTACTCCTGGTTGATGACTCCTTTGTTGGCATAATTATTCCAAGACAGACCCAGTCTTGCTTTATGTCATTCACACCTTGATTCCTTCTTTCAACTTCTCCTCTCGAATCACTTTTGCTTCCCTTTCTCTTTCCCCCTACTCCATGATAATATAATCATAAGATTAGGAACTATCTTACTAGCTTGTCTTCATATCCTCATAATTTGTGGCAGTATTTGGAATGCAGTAAACATCTAATAAATATTTCATCTAACTATTTCTGTCCACCCATCCATCTGTCAATATGGTTGTTGTTCTTCATTCTTGAAAAGGACCAAAAGGACACCACCATGTTAGAGTCAAGTTGCAATGTGTTTGACTCTGGCTAATCCAGCCAATAAGAACTTAGAATGCTTTACCACAGGTCAAGCACAAATAGTCCATGTTAACATTTGGAGTGAAATCTTATATTTCCTTTGAGCTACTTCAATTCTACTTTGCTCACAGAGCATAGCACCTTCTCTGATGAGGGTAAACCATGCTGGGTGGTCCTGTGCCAGTGTCCCTCATGTTACACAATCAATTCCAAAGTTCTTAAGAAGACCTTGAGAGTGTCCTTGTATTGCTCTTCTGTCTGCCATGTGAGCACTTGCTCCTTGTGAGCTCTTCATAAAATAGTCTTTTAAGAAAGGATATGTTTGTCATTTGAACCATGTGGCCAGCACATCATAGTTATGTTCTCTACAGTAGAGTTTGAAAGCTTGGCAATTTAATTTGCAAAGGACCTCTGTGTCTGGTGTCTTATCCTAACCAGGTGATCTTCAGAGTCTTCCAAAGACAATTTAAATGGAAATGCTTCAGTTTTCTGGCATGGTACTCACTGGTATATTGTCTAGGTTATACAGACATACAGCAATGAGGTCAGCAGAATAGCTCAGTAGATCTTGAGTTTGGTAGTCAATCTAAAGCCTCTCCTCTCCCACAGTTTTCTTCAGAGCCTCCCAAACACTGATCTAGCTTTAGCAATGCATGCATCAACCTCATTAATATGTATATCCTTAGAAAGTATACTGCCAAGGCAAGTGAACTTATCCATAGCATTCAAAACTTCTCCATCTGCTCTAACTAATGGTTCCTTGATGGGTAGTGTGGTACTAGCTTATGGAACTCATGTGTTTTCTTGGTGTTAATTGTTAGTCAAAATTAGCACAAGCAGTAGAGAATTGATCCATACCATCGCATCCCAGCTTCAGAGGCTACATTGAGTGCACAATCATCTGCAAACAAAATATAATTCACCAACACTCCCCACTTTTGTCTTGGCTTGTAGCCTTTTCAAGATGAAGAATTTACCATCAGTGCAGTAGCTGACTTTGGTGCCATGTTCATCCTCATTGAAAGCATTTGACAACATGGCTGTCTATCTACCTAGGCCTCAAAAGATAAATGACATTTAACTTAGTAGAAGCAGAAGATGAGGTACAAGGGGGAATTTTGTGGAGCTATAGGATATATAGGACATGAAAAATATGGAGACTGCTGATCAAAGTAAATAGAATTTGTAATTCATTTGGAGAGGAACTGCTACAAACTTTTGAAAGGTTTGGAGAACAATAAATGAAGTGGAAGAAATTATATCTGGATAATCTGAATTAAATATTTTGTGGATGTAACAAGTTTTATGACAGTTATATTTATATTTATATAAATTTTATTGAAACCCCTTTTGAAATAGTCTATTTACTGTGCTACTAGTACTGCTATATAGTTGAGATACATGAAACATAACAATCTCTAAAAAAATGAAAATGGATATTCACCATAAGATAATGAAGAAGACATGGTGAATGTGAAATCTATCAGTCAGCTAGCATTTATTGAGGGATTTATATGTTAGGCACTGTACTAAGCACTAGAGACACAAAAAAAGGGATAAAAATAGCCCCTTCTCTCAAGGGGCTCACAGTCTAATAAGAAGAACAACATGGTACTGGTTACAACACAATATGGGCAGCATAAATCTGGGGTAGTCTCACAGGGAATCCCCAGAGTTAGGAGAGGCTGCAACATGAATCAATGAGGAACTTCAGAAAAGAACAGGAAGCATAAGTTATCATAAAATCTATGATAGGAAGAGGAGATGGGTTGGTAATGTTGTAAGGACAAAGAATGAGGATTAGCTAAATTTAATGTTGAGTTGTCTTTGTCTATAATATCATGTCAGAAGAGATGACCTCTAAAGTTTCTTCCAACTCTGTCTATGACTCTATGAAATTACTTTCCCAAAGTAACAGAACTCATATTTTAATTCAAGTTATCTGCCTCTTCTGACATGATATTATAGACAAAGAAATTGAAACCAATAAAGATTAAGTGACTTAACTAATGTCACACATCTAGCAAGTGTCAGAATGATCGTTTCTATGTATGTCTTCTCAGTTCCCTAACCAGGGCCTCCACCCACTACATCTTCAGTCCAAATAAGATGCAAGTTATTTTCCAGAATTAACAATGATAAGTAAGAAAATGATGGCCAAGAAATTAACCTATACAGAATAAACTAAAAAGGATAGAATGTTAGCAGTTTTTTTCATTTTGTAGGTGTTAATAGAAATTATTACAAATCATGCTTTGAACTCTGAATGTTAAAAGGTAACTTTAAAGAATCAGTATCAATGATTTTTTTGATGGAGGGAATATTTTTTACATGAAGACAAACACATTTAAGTTTATTATAACATGATCTTCTTCCTCCCGTATTCCAACTACTCCTTAGTGAGAGGAAAGAGGAACTAATGACATCCAAGGGAAACTAACAAACACATCAATACCTGCCATGTGCAAGTGATGCTGGTAAAAAAAAACAAACCAAAATAAAATAAGATGAAAGCAAAATAATATCTAATCTCCAAAAGCCTACATATTCCTCAGGGATGAACCATTGCAGGCTTCTGTGGAAATATGTTGGTAGGGACAAAGGACCTACAACATTGATCACTCTTGATTGGTGGGAGCTTTATTTGGATTAGAAAAAAATAATGCCATGGGAGGAATTTGATTCGGAAATTGGGCAAAGTCCTCCAAAGGGGAGGTAGGTGGAAGAGTGTCTAGGTGGAGTACAGAAGACTCATCTTCCTGAGTGCAACTGTGGTCTCACACATGTACTAGTTGTATAACCCTAGGTAAGTCACATAATCCCATTTGCCTTGGTTTCCTTATATGAAAAATGGACAGAAGAAGTAAATAGTAAACTACTCTAGTCCTTTTCCAAGAAACCCTCATATGGGGTCACAGAGAGTTAATCATGACTATAAACAAATGAACAGCAATGAAATTCTACCAGTACACGTGCTACTTGGAAGGGCTTTGGTTATATTTAGTTGGATGATAGGAAAAATAAAGCTAGGGATGTGACTTCCCAATGGTTAAAGAAATATCATACTTTCTGGAGTCCTGTCTGATACAGAAAAGAATTCAGGGGAAACAAGAATAGCAGAGATTAGCAACTTCAAGGTGCGGTTACATGGTTTTTGACACAATTCAATTCCTAACTTCAGTACTTAGCATCCCTGTGAGCATGGGCAAATCATTTACATTGCCTTAGCCTCATTTTCCTCCTCTGTTAAATTGGGTAAATAATGCCAGTATTTACCAATGTTCAAATGAGGATCTATGTCAAGTACTGAAGCTTAAAGATCTGTATAAATGTTAATGATATCAGTGCTTATGTAATAGAGATACATCAAGGGAAGTCATTGATTAATAATAGCTAAAATTAGGTAACAATTTAAGATTTGCAAGGTACTTTAAAATATTATACCATTTTGCTCTCATAACAACCTTGGGAGGTATGAACTATTATTATCCCTATTTTCAGATGAGGAAATTGAAGTTGGCAGGTTAAGTGATTTGCCCAAGGTCCCACAGCTAAACTTCAGAAACTGGGTATGAACTAAAGTCTTCCGATTTCAGGCTCACCTTTCTTACTACCTCAACTAGCTGTAAAGTATTGGGAAATGACTAAGATTCATATTTTCCTCCACAATAATTTCCAAATACTACAGCCTCTGATGATGGCACCATAAGTTTGGAGATAAACTCAGAGTAGATCTGAATACAGATGAACTCTTGATATATAGGCTTTTAGAGTTTATAGGGATAGCCTCATAGGTGAATGTGGGCCCACTACTGGATGTGTAAGAGGACTCTGGATTTTTGTGGGGCTTCTCTAACATCACTGGTTACCTGGATACTGACATGTTTTAGATTTTGGAAATAAAAGAAATATTGAAAAAATTGTTGTAATATGAAATTCATGTTACATCAGATTTAAAATAGTGATGAAATCCTTGGTCTTAGAAATTTCTTCTATTAATGGAGAATACCACACTATGTAGCTTCATGCACTAAAGCTCATTCTAATATGAATAATCATGTCAAATTAATCTCACTCTACATTAAAAACTTTTGAATTATCTATTTCAAATAGGTTATGAAACAAAAGTTGTTGAAAACCAGTATGTCTCAATATGATCTGCTTTCTATCTGGACTTTTCCAATCATTTACTATGCAGTTAATTTATAGAACTCAATTTTTGATATTTACAATTATTCCTATTCAAGTTCATCTTTATCAGATTATGCCCACTGTTTTAGCTTGTCAATAATTTTTGAAAATTAATTCTGTTATCTAATAGGTTGATTTTCTTCCCAGATTTATATAATTTGCAAATTTTATAAACATATCATCTATGTCTTCACACATGATAATGATTAAATATTAAAGAGGATAATGTTAAAGACAGAACACTGTGGCACACCACAATATACTTCCTTTGAAATTCTATTCATTGGACTAACTAATAATTCCAACTCTCCTCTATCTTGTCTCTTAAGTATATGATGACGGGCTTTGCCATGTATTGGTGAAATCTTGATATTCTATCAGTAAGATACTTTCATGATCTAATAACTCTCTGAAAAAAGAAATGATTTCATTTTATCAAATGGCAAGTGGATTTATCATGTAATTTCTTTAATATATGATATTTTCTCAAACCTTTCCCAAAGAGTTATTGTTTTTTTCTTGAGTTGTACACAACTTTTGGAAAACATACCTAATGACATATCAGCAAACTGTATATACCGAGTGAACAGAACATAACAAGTGCCAAATCAGTATAATACAGTTAAATACAAAGTTATTTGGTAGTTAGGTAGGTAGTACGTACAGTAAGGATGTCTAGCATTAATCATAGTTTTTACAATATTTCTGTTAACATTGGTATGTGTAAGAATTGGTACTTATCTTAGAGAATCAAATGTCAACACAATATACTGCTGTCTTATTAAATTGCCCAGAACTCTCCAGCAAAAGGAAGATCAACTATTATGATCCTTGTTTTATAGATGGAGTAACTGAAAGACCTGTGGCTTTTCCCAAAAATATTCCAGTGATAAATTTTACCACTAAAATGAAATTCAGAATTCTGTGGATCCACAAATTAAGATGATTAATCATAATCTTCCAAGCTCCAGTGTGTCTTTTTTAAATGATATAATTTCCAGGATATAAATTTCTGGAAAATTGCTTGATTTTATTTACATAGCATGTGATACTGGGATTGGTGGAAATAGAGACGTGATACCTGGCCTGTCTTCCTCAGGGCTGTTAAGACAGCTGGTTATATAGTCAGATTTATGATGCATAATTAAAGTCCATCTTACAACAACAAAACCTTCTTGCATTGATTTTTTAGATTGCCTAATATTTTTCTATTAGGAAATATGCATTTCCTTCAATGAAGAAACTTCTGATTCAAGTGTCCTCAGTAAAAATAAATATATCCCTAAGAAAAGTAATGTAACCTATTAATATGCATTTATACCTTGGTGGGAATCAGTTGATAAAATCCTTCCCTTGCCAACAGTTCATTTAAAGAGAATGGAATGCAGGAGCCCTAAGTTTTCATAATGAGAAAGGAAGAGGGTAAATTCTGAACTAAGGAATCTGTCATTGGAATGTATTTTTAATCCCTTCACAAGCTGACTTCAGTTGCGTAGAATTCCTCACTTGCTACAAGATGCAAATGCCTTTTTTTGCGTGATACATTTTCTGATCTTCTCATCTGCTAGTTTCTGCTCTCCATCTTCTCTCACTCTGAGGCTACTTCCCAATTCTCTATGCCATATTGTATTATATACAACCATATTCAGGGTATTGTTTCTAGCTTTTATGAGTTTATAATCTAGTCTTGGAGGTAAGGCATATATTCATGTATTTATGCTTATATTTTTGTTGTTCATTCAATTTAGTAGTGCCCAACTCTTCATGACTCCATTTGGGATTTTCTTCTCAAAGATAGTAGAGTGGTTAGCATTTTCTTCTCCAGTTCATTTTACAGATGAGGAAACTAAGACAAATAGGGTTAGATAACTTGCCCAGCATCACATAGCTAGTGTCTCAAGTGCCATTTTTACAATATGTTGTTGTTATGTTGTTTCTGACTCTTCATGACCCCATTTGAGATTTTCTTTGCAAAGATATAGGAGTAGTTTGCCATTTCTTTGTCTGGATAATTTTAAAAATGAAGAAATGGAGATAAACAGGACTAATTGATGTGTCCAAGATCATACATCTAGTAAATATCTGAGACCAGATTTGAACTTAGGAAGTAAAACTTTCTGATTTCAGGCATAGCACTCATCCTCTGGGCCACCTAGCTGCCCTGTGTATATACAAATTCATATAAATGCGGGTACACATGCACATGTGTATATTTATACATACATACAATAGGACTAGAAATTCAGCATATCATATGTTAAAGAGTGTGATTATAAAGTAACAAGACTGATTTTCACATTTGGCATATTGAAGCAGTACTGTGGTATATAGAGTAAGTGTTGTAAGAATATTTTGGAAGAAGAAGACATACTTTCAGGCCAGGGTATTGCCTAATGAAGATTTTTGTGAAGGAGATGGGGCTTCAGTCACTCTTCAGCCTTTTTCTGGTTAGTCACTATGAGAAAGAGATGCAGTGTGGTACAGCAGAAAACATTTTAGGATCCCAGTCAAAAGACCTAATGGAGCTGTGTAATGTTGGGTAAATATCCTGTTTGCCTAAGTTTCCTCATCTGTAAAATTAACTGGAGAGGGAAATGACAAACAACTCCTGTATCTCTGCCATGAAAACCCCAAATGGGGTCATGCAGAGTCATCCATGACTGAAACAATTGAACAACAAAACATCTAAGGCTGAGATCCAACTTTAAGTATTACTAGTTATGTAATTATAGACAAGCTGCTTCCCTTTATGAGCCCCATCTTTCCCTTTTGTGAATTTCCTTACCTGTGAAATGTGGATAACATAATTGTAGAACCACTCTGTTTTATTGATTAGTAAACTGGGACTCGGCAAGGTCAAAGAGTTCCTCATGATGGCTCATTTAAGAAAGTAGTTGTCCTTGACCAATTTCATAGACAAAAGAAGGTGTCAGAGAATTAGGAAAGGCAAACATTTTTTCAGTTTTCATCCTTCTTGAAAATGCTGAAACATTACCACCACCAGTCTTCTGTCTTCTTCTTTCTCTCCATCTATTTAGCTTTTCCTGATACTACTTCCTCTTGATTTTCCTCCTAACTTCTCAGCTTCTCAGTCTCCTTTGCTGTATTTTTATTGGGGTCAAAACCTTTAATCGTATATTTCCCCCAACGCTTTGTCCTCTTCTCCTTCCATTGTGCTATTTGAATGGGTGATTTCATCACTTCCCATGGTTTCAATTATCATGTCTATGCAGATGACTTTCACATTCATTTATCTAACCACTCTCCTGACCTTCAGTCTGACTTACCCAACTGCCTATTGAACTTTTTAAACTGGATTTTTCATAGACTTCTTCATTATATTTCCCCCAAAGCTTTTCCCCTTCCTTCATTTGTCTATTACTGTAGAGGGTTCTGCAATCCTCTCAGTAACCCAGTCTCACAACTTAGGGCTCATCCTTGACTCCTCACTTTCTCTCATTGTCCCTTCCCCTCCCACCACAACAATTAACCATATAGTCATTAAGCTCTATCATTTTTACTTTTTTAACATCTTCACATATACCTCCCTCTCTCACCTGCCACTGCCACTACCCTGTTACAGTACCTCATCACCTTAGATCCCCATTATTGCAGTAGCCTGACTGCTGGTCTCCTTGCCTCAGGTCTCACCCCACACCAGTCTATCCTCCATTCATTTGCCCAACTGATCTTCCTCAAGTATAAAAGTTTGATTATGCCAACCCCCTATTCAGTTAACTCAAGTGGCTCCGTATTGCTTCCAGGATAAAATATAAAATCTGCTGTTTGGCTTTTAGAGCCATCCCTAAACTCTCCCCCTTCTATTATTCTGTCTTCTTTATCTTACTCCCTTCTACATAGTCTGGAATCCAGGGCTATTGCCCTCCTTGCTCTTCCATCTCTTGACTCAGGGAGTTTTCACTTCCCATTCTCCAAACCTGGAACTCTCTCCCTTTTCATCTCCAACTCTTAACTTTCTTGGCTTCCTTCATGTCACAGCTAAAATCCCAACTTTTGCAAGAAGCTTTCCCTGGTCCCCTTTAATACTACTACTTTTTACTCTCCAATTAATCTTGGATATATCTTGTTGCACATAGTAACTTACTTGCAGGGTGTCTCTCTCATTTGAACGTAAGGTCCTTGACTGAGGGGACTGTCTTTTACCTTTCTTTTAATTCCAGAGTTCAGCATGGATTCTGACACTTAGTTGGCACTTAATAAATGCTTCTTGAATCACTGAAAAATTCCCACATGATCCCCTCTCTCAGCTTCAAGGAGAACCACCCCACTTTCATGATCCATTAGAAGTGGATATTTTCTGTGAAGTGTCTTACTGATTACGATCAGAGGCAACACTCTAGCAGCCAAAGAATTGCTTTGCTACAGTAAACTTGGTTTCCTCAGGCTGGGAAATCTTCTCCCCAAAGACCCTGTTGAATCTCTGCTGATAAAATCCAAGCACAGAAGAGTCACAAACAGCTGAAAAGTTGCCTTCCTCCTGCAGGAATTTGGTCCAGAGGTTTGCAGAGTCTGCACAATCTCTTCCTATTTCCATTATCGTACTCTCTGTCTGCCCTAAGGGACTGGTAGTGATTTCAGCTTTGTGCCTGCATATCTCCCTACATTTTCAACAGGAGCTGACATTTCCTCATTTTGCCTTGTCACTTGGCTCCCTGGTGTATTACAAAAATGTGGCAAGTTGAAATAATGAAAGGTTATAGTATCCCCAAGTTGAAAATGTAAGTAGATTAGAGAGGGAGGGAGAAAAGAGGTGGGAGGGGGAAAAAACAAAGGACAATATAGAAAAGAAAAGGGACAGGCTTTCAGCAGAGAGCAAAGGAGGTTGAAAAGACAGGAAAGGGAAAAGAGTAGTGAAATTAAACATTAAAAGGGAGAAATGTATTAGGGAGAGAGAATGATGGGGAAATAGGAGAAAAGTTTAAGAAAAATCGAGACACTATGGAGATCATGAAACTAGAAGAGGGGAAAAGAGAAAAGAAAGAAAAAGTGAGGAAAAGAGGAAAAAAAGCAGAAAGGAAGAGAAAAAGGTGGGGGAAGGAGTGAAGAATGGAAAATTTTCAATTAGGTGTCCTGATTTCACTTTATCTAGTGGCTTTCTGTGACTCAAATGAAGCTGTTATACATCTATGTGCTCTGTTAATACAAGTCAAACCTCATTAATTTGGACTACTTGGGAGAGAGGCCCAGATGAATTAGTCTAAAGTCTGACACATAGACTATTTAATAAGAAATACAGTTTTGCTACTTTCAAGCACACAGTGAAATTAGACTAATAATGTGTTGCTGGGTAGAGTTCTGTCTAATGCTACTTTAATAGAGTGGTAAGACATATTAATTACTTGTATACAAATAGGTAAGTTAAAAGGATCTGAAAAATATGTTGGCATAATTGGGTCAAATCCAAACATAGTGGATTTTGTTTATATTGAATAATTCCTGTCTTCACAGACACAGCAAAGGGAAGCTTCCAACTTTACTCCTGGGAGATAGCATGACATCAGAATTAGTGGGGCTGAATTAATGACCTTGGATTGTATATAGGTCAGGTCTCTCCATGCCAAATGTTTCAGACACAGCTGAGCAGAGTTCAGTTCTTCTGTATTAAAAGCTCTTCTCCAACATTTACTCTATCTTATTGCATTCATCTATGTCCTAGTCAACCCCTTTGACTCTTCCCAAGTCTTCTATTTCCCTGTTTCCATAGAATACATTTTTCACCCTCCACTTACCATGTCCACCTTTGTTGCATCCTTTTCATTCAAATAATAGGTAGCAAATGCTCTCCTAGGACAAAACAGGCACCGAATGAATTTGGGAAGACCTTCAGAACCCTCTTGTTCATGTACATTTCTCAGAGGCTTGATATTGGTGCCTTCAGCTGTTCAGTTCTTTTATTGAGGGTTTCCATCTTGTTGGCCCCTTCAGATGCCAAAAGCCCACCATAGAGAGTTGTTTCTCCCTGTATAGTGTCCTTTAGTTCGGGTAACTCTCCTCTCGTCTCAAGCAAAATCTGCTCAGAGCTTTTCATGTTGGGGGAAAAAACCAAAGACACATTGGGGACTTTTGATCTTTTTAACTCTCTTCTTCCTTAGACATCCACATACATTTACATTTCAATGGAGTACAGTGACATAACTTACAATAATAAATCTTTTAAGGTGGAATTTTAGAGACTGTTACAAATAGTAAATTATGTGTTAGTATGAGGTGTGGGGAGAAGATAGCTGATAAGTTACCCTCAAATTACATAAGACAATTTCCCAAAAATTATATCTATGTACAGGATTCTTCATTTTATCATATAGCTTCCAATTCTTTAAGTCCTAAATAGACACTTATTTCTTTACTTAAAAATCAAGCTAATATATTCATATCCCTATTTGTTCTTTGGAAAAGTAACTTCTCAAAGTTGGTCACATTTTCTTTTTTAAAATTTAATTTTTGTCAGAGCCAAGATGGTGGCATTGAAGCAGGAAAACTCTGTGAGCTCTCCCCATAACCACGTCAAATACCTATAAAATATGACTCTTGACAAATTTTAGAGCTACAGAACCCACAAGGTGACAGAGAAACAAATCTCCCACTGAAGGCAGCCCAGCAGGCTTGCAAGAAGGGTCCATCACAGCTCGCTGAGAGCTGAGACCAGCCCCCCATGAGCCAAATGTTTTAGCCCCAGGGCAGCCCCAACCAGCCATGGCTGTAGTATTTGAGAGACTGGATCACGAGCAACTGTGGTGATTTCCAGAATTATCACCCCATATATGCAGGAGAAAATGTGAGAGGTCAATGAAACTCTGTTGGAACTTGGGGGAGGGGAGGGAAGGCAGGACAGAGTGCAGTCCAGCCTCTGCCC
>JAQQSW010005746.1:0-14110 GCA_028646575.1 Pseudocheirus occidentalis | reverse complement strand
ATTCTTCTCCTCATTGGCTTTCTGGGCCTCTTTTGCCATTTGAGTTAATCTCTTCTTTATAGAGTTGTTTTCTTCAGTCAGGTTGTTGACTCTCTTTTTATGATTTTCTCGCATCATTCTCATTTGTCTTCCCAATTTTTCCTCCACTTATCTTAACTGGTTTTCAAAGTCCTTTTTCAGTTGATGTATAGCTTCTAGGCATTGTTCAATGTCTTGGAAGCTTTTGGTGTGGGAGTTCTGAATTATGGGCTGTCTTCCTCCTGTTCCATTCTTTGATCCTTTTTGTCCACAAAAAAGGATTCTTGAGTTTTGTTGCTGTTCTTATTTTGCTTCCTTTTCCTCATGTTGGCCAGTCAATTAATTAGTTGTTTTTTTTTCAGCTCTGTGAAACTCTGCTTCCAGGGGATAAAGCTCTCTTCCAAATCGCTGGGGTTTTCCCAGCTGCCAGAGTTATTAGGGGGTTGTTGCAAGTCCCCGCAGCTTTGGCTTGCTGAAAGTGCACCCCAGGACCACCACCCAAGTCCTCGATCTGGATCCAGGCCACTCAACGCAAGAGCACTTTCCCCTGATCAATTGATTCAGGCCCCCTGTGGAGTCCACAAGCCAGGGGCTCTGATGCAGCCCAGTGGGGGCATGTGAAGGTTAGAGCCGTTTCTGCCCTTCTCCCACTGCTTCCTTGCTCTGGGGGTAGATTAGCCAAACTGCTTTTCCTCCCCTAAATTTTGCTTGAAACCTTCACTCACTTTCACTGACCTTTAATCCTGGCTTATGCAGTGTGTTCCACGTGCTTTAGATCTTTTCTGAAATGGACTCACGCTGTGTCTTGTGAGCCTCAGCTCCTCCAGACTCTCCCAGAGCCTATCCACGTGTAGGTTTCAGGCTGGGCTGGTCTCAGTTCCCGGCCTTTGCTGATCCCCTTGAGCCAGCTGCCTTTCTCTAATCCCTGTTTCTCAAACCTTTCTTTAATCCCTATTTTTCACACCTGGGTAGATGTGGAGGTTCTGGAGGCTGTAGATCTTCTCTCTTGTAGACTGGCTGCAGCTCGGCTTGGCTCCTTACTACTGGCCTGGGGCCTGGCTGAGGTTTCGGTTTCAAGCTGGCCCTCCCCAGCTTGCATCCTGCCGTGATGATTCCCTGCTGCCAAGCTGCCTTTCAGGAGAGATGTGTTTTCTATATTTTTTGAGTTTGAGAGGCCTAGAATTTGTCCAGTGTCATATTTTATGAGTGTTTAGGGTGGCTGCATGGGAGCTGTGGGCCACTGTTGATTCTACACCGCCATCTTAACAATAAAGTTTTAAACACTTCATTTTAAAACTTTGGATTCCAGATTTTTCCCTTCCTTCCTTGTCACCCCCAGAACAAAGATAAGTAATTCAAAATAGGTTGTACATGTGTAGCTATGCAAAACTTTTCCATAGTGGATATATTGTGAAAGACTGACTATATTTCCCTCCATTCTATCCCATCCCCACTTGTTCCATTTTCTTCTTCGACCCTGTCCCTTTTCAAGTGTGTGTGCTTCTAACTACCCACCGCCACCCCAACCTGCCCTCCTCTCCATCATCATCCCTCTCATCCCCTTCCCCCATACTCTCCGGTAGGGTGAGATACCCTATTCAGTGTGTTTGTCATTCCCTCCCTGAGTCAAATTCGATGAGAGTAAAGTTGAGACATTCCCTTTTGCCTTTCTGTTCTTCCCCTCCATGGAAACAGTTTCCACTTCCCTCTTCTATTTAAGATAATTTACACCATTCTGTCTCTCCCCATCTCCTCTCATTTTATTCCTCTCTCATCTCTCCATTTCAACTCTTAAGTATCATCTCTTCCTATCCAATTGATCCTGTGGCCTCTGTCTATATTTACCCATACAGATATATACACACACTCACATATGTATTCATATGCCAGTATATCCTGCTATATAGACATAAATGCATGTGAGTGTGTGTATATTCATTTGTTTATATTTACATATTTATATTCCCTTCAGCTATCCTCATACTGAGAAAAGTTTCATAAGTTAAAATTACCATTTTTCCATGTAGGAATGTAAATAGTTCAACTTTGATAAGTTCTTTATGATTTCTTTTCCCTATTGACCTTCCCATGTTTCTCTTGCTTCTGGTATCCAAATGCCAAATTTTCTGTTCAACTCTGTTTTTTTTCATCAAGAAAGCATGAAAGTCCTAGATTTCACTGAATGACCATATTTTCCCCTGAAACATTATACTCAGTTTTGCTGGGTAGGTGATACTTGGTTTTAATCCCAGTTCCTTTGAATTCCAGAATATCATATCCCAAGCCTTTTGATCCCTCAGTGTAGAAGCTGCCAGATCCTGGGCTGTCTTGATTGTGTTTACACAATATTCAAATTGTTTCTTCTTCACAGCTTGTAAGATTTTCTCCTTGATCTGGGAAATCCAAAGCCTGGCTATAATATTCCAAGGTGTTTTCTTTTGGGGATATTTTTCTAAAAGTGATTGGTGAATTCTTGCAACCTCTATTTTGCCCTCTGGTTCTAAAATATCAGTACAATTTTCCTTGAGAATTTCTTGAAGTCTGCTTTCTATGTTCTTTTTTGGATCATGGCTTTCAGGTAGTCCAATAATTTTTAAATCATCTCTTTTGGGTCTATTTTCCAGGTCAGTGGCTTTTTCAATAATATATTTCACATTGTCTTTCTATTTTTTCATTTGTTTGGATTTGTTTAATACTATTTTGATTTCTCAAAAAAGTCATTAACTTCCATTTGATCCAGTCTAATTCTGAAGGAATTATTTTCTTCAGCAAGCTTTAGAGATTCTTTTTTTCATCTCGCAAATTTGGTTTTTTAAGAAATTCTTCTCCTCATTGGCTTTTTGAGGTGTTATTTTCTTTGGTCAGGTTGTTGACTCTCTTTTCATGTTTTTCTTGTACTGTTCTCATTTCTCTTCCCAGTTTTTCCTCCACTTGTCTAATTTGGTTTTCAAAATCATTCTTAAGCTCTTCTATGGCTTTTAACCAGTTCATATTTTTTCTTGAAAGCTTTTGGTGCAGGAGTTCTGACTTCTTTGTCTTCTTGCTGTTCCATGCTTTGATCCTTTTTGTACTCTAAAAAGGAATCTAAAGTTGGATTGTTGTGCTTGCTTTGCTTCCTTTGCTTGCTCATATTGCTACTCAATTACTTGACTTCTGAATTTTTTTTTTTTGCCACCGTGGAACTCTGCTTCCAGAGAGGAGAGATTTGTCCCAAATCACTGGGGGTTTTGAAGCTGCTGGAGCCATTAGTTGGGTGCTCTTTGAAGCCTCCACAACCTCTAGCACCTGGTCACACACCCCAGGACCTCCATCCAAGACAGGGATCTAGATCCAAGCAGGTTAAATCCAGAGCGATTACTCCTGAGAATGGTCACTTGGTCCCCCTACAATCTGCAGGCAAGGGGCTCTGAAGCAGCCATATGGAGCTGGTTGTACAGCTACGGCACTTGTGCTGCTCCTCTCTTCCAGGAGCAGAGGCTGGACTACACTTATGGTCCCATTCTTCCCAAAGTCCTCAATAAGCTCTCACTTTTTCCTTTCGGCATTTATGAGTTGATAATTTTGGAAATGGCCACAGCTGTTGGCGATCCACTCACCCAAAGTCCCTCCAGCTGTGGCTGATCATTACTACCCTGGGGCTAAAACCTCATTCTCCTCTGCATCTTGTGTGCTATGATGAACACTTCCTGTCTGCCTCCCATGCAGCCTTCAATGGGAGCTTATTTTCTGTCACTTCATGGGGTCTGTAGCTGTAAAGTTTGCTTAGCATAAGATTTTATTGATATTTGAAATGGTTGTGGGGAGAACCACAGAGTTTTCCTCCTTCTATGCTGCCATCTTGGCTCTGCCCCTTGACTTAATTTTTAAACATAATGTGATTTGTGTTTTGTTACATTATAATCTAAAAAGGGTACATTCAATATTTTTGCTCTTGTGCATTTCATTGTGAAGTTTTTATGATGTACCACAGAGTAAATTTCCATGAAGGTGCCATGTATAGCTAAATACACACACACACACATATACTCACACATACATATACATGCACACACATGTATACTTTTTTCTATTTCTATTCATTTTTCTCCAGAAGTCCATAATATCTAACTTTTCTAATATTCTGTTCATTTCCTTAATTTCTTTCTTTTTTATCTTATGGTTAGTGTCATCTAGCTCTGAGAAAGGAATATTGAAATCTCCCACTAGTATACAGTATAGTTTTACTATTTTTGTCCTGTAACTTATTTTTTCCAGAAAAATCGGAAAGCTATGCTTCTTGGGACATATATGTTTATTATTTATAATACTTCATTTCTTTTAATTTATTTTGGTTTTGCTTTAACGATATCACAATTGTTATTCCCTTTTCTTTCACCTCAGATGAAGCAAAAGGGACTCTGTTCCTGTTACTTATTTTAGCAGTCTATCTCTGTTTCAAATGTGATTATTTTAAGCAAAATATTGGTGGATTCTGATTTCTAATTCATTCTGTTATCTACTTCCATTTTATAGGTAAATTCATTCCATTGAAATTTATAGTTATGATTACTAATTGTGCATTTTCCTCCATTGTATTGTCTTTTTGTTTTCTTCTCCTCTCTGGCTTTTTATCCTGCCTCTCCTCAGAAGTCTTTTTTCTTCTGACCATTGCCTTCCTTTATCTACTCTCCTTTTGTTATCCTACTTTTCTCTTTTCAACTTTACATCCTGCTTCTGTTACGTGAGATAGATTTCCATACTGAAATGAATGTCTATGTTATTCCCACTTTAAATCAATTTAATGACAGTGAAGCTCATGCATTTCTAACCTCCCACACCATTTTTCCCCTCCATGGTAAAATCTCTTTCTTGTATTCCTGTTTAATGTGAGATTATTTCCCCATTCTTCCTCTCCCATCCTTCCTCTCCCAGTGCTTCCCTCTTTCTTGCCCATCCTCTTGTTTTTCATATCATCCCAACAAAATTAACTTACTTCTGTGCCCTTTGTTTATGTAGTCTACTAATTAACCTAACCATAATAAAGTTCTTAAAAGTTGCATGTTTCATCTTCTGATATAGGAATGCAAATGGTTCAAGCTTATTGAATCGCTTATGATCATATTCCAAGCCCTCTGTTCCTTTAATGGAGAAGTTTGCAATTTTTGTGTGACCTTCACTATGACTCTACAATATTTTAATGCTTTCTTTCTGACTGCTTAGAGAATTTTCTCTTTCACCTGAGAGATGTGAACTCTTAGACTCGCCCATTCTTAAAAGAATGGGAATGGAAAGGAAGAGAAGGCTTAGCTTGTGAGAAGAGGACAGGGCAGTAGCCAATAGGAAGTAGGAGACCAAGGCTGCTTTGATTTTGCCTACAATGCTGCTGCTTTAACTTTGGGTAACTGTTCCAACCCACACACCTAGGGTCCCTGAGAACAAAGATAGTGATTTTAAAAAAGGAGATTGGGCCAGGTGAGATGGCGAATACTGGAGCCACAACAAAAATTTTTTATGGCAATAACCTCTCTAGTGATTGAATGGAAAAGTGAGAAGTAAAGATCAAATGAAGTTAATGGAAATGGTTATCACAGAATAGAGAATAAAATGGTAATGATGAAACCAGTCTCAAACTTTGGGACTCACAACAGTCTTTGCCTGAATTTTGATTTCACTGAACTTGGTGGAGAGGTAAATGATTTGAAAGAATTTTCATTTCCTTTGATCTCTACCCATCTTCACCTCCTTCCCCAGGAGTGAATATATTTGTTTTGAAATTTATCTTTGTCTCTTGAATGTTTATTACTATAAATTATGTCTACTTATTCTCTAGCAAGCAGTGTTAAAATAAAACTGTATTACCCTTTCATTACCATTTTATTAATTGTATGTTTGTTTCATTTTTATCAAAGGGAGTTAAAAAGGAGGTTCTTTTTGGCCAGGGAGAGACAGAGAGGGGTAGAGAGAGAGACAGAGAGACAGAGAGAGAGAGAGAGAGAAAGAGCAAGAGAGACAGAGATAGAGACAGAGACAGAGAGAGACAGAGAGAGACAGTGACAGAGCGACAGAGAGAGAGAGAGAGAGAGAGAGAGAGAGAGAGAGAGAGGGAGAGAGAGATGCTTCCTAATCATTATGGGTTTTCTTTGCTGGAATAAAGGCTTTGCATAAAATAAATGTTATTGATATATACTTGATAACATTCCCAATAAAGAAAAGAACTAGTCAATATGTACCCTCATAAGTATAGAAGATTGTAGCAGCTTGATGTAGGCTACCTAGTGAGCAAATTGGAAGCTCATATAGTTTGATCCTTAACATTTTTCAATCCCTCTGGGCAGTTTCTATCAGGAAGTCCATCCCTCAATGGTGAGTAGCAACCAAGGACAAGTAACTAGTTGTCCTTTTTAGTGAAGTACCTTTACACTGCTCAGTGCCAGAATCATTCTTCCAAAGGTCCTAGTTGAGGACATCATGCAAACTTGAAAGTCAGAAACCTCTTTAAAAAGCTACTCATGTTATAAACTTCCTATTTTCATTAATAATACAACTCATTGGAAACTGCAGTGTTATAGGAAATACATAAGTAATTATTGCGTGACAAGTTGATAGATGTTGGGAAACCACTTTGCTTTCTTTGTGGTAATCTAAGTCAATAAAGTACTATACAAACCTTCAAAATGTTCACCTTCATATTAACATGCAAAAAATCTCAAGCAACTTTGCAGAGACATTTTAGAAGTACACAAACCTTTAAAGGTTTACATTTAAACACATTTTATTTCTCACAGAGTTTCCTACTTTAGTTAACCCAGACAGACAAAATTAAGCAGAGGTTGGCCCTGAAGTATTTGTTAAATATCAGTGAGTAAAAATGGAACTTTCTGGGTAGGACATAAAAATAAAAGAATTTTGGTTAATGTTTTTTTAGGTTGTTGGTTTTTTTTTTCATTTTCACCAGCCTGTAGTACTAGCTTCCAGAACTACTTGTTAAATGCCAAAATTCCATGGAAAGGACCATTTCAAGGGAATATTTGGCCATTCCAGAAAAGAGGAAATACTGATAATCTCATAAAATGACTTTTATTTGAAATTTCCACCAGGTTCTTCCCCCTCTCCCCCACATCAAAGAGGTTCAGATAAGGAATCCAGTGTGCCTGCAGTCAGACGTTGAAGATTATTGCCTGAAATGATAATGCTTTGGAAATATTTAACATTTTGTACATCCTGTGCATATATCAGTCAATACTTTATATATAGGGAAATCTACATATTTTGTGCTTTTTGTGGGGCCTTAGGATGGGTGTGCATGTATATGTTTAATGATTTAGAAAAAGAAGCACTAATCAATAAATTTCCTCTTTACTCTTCACCTCATTTTTTTTACTATAATATGTTTTCACACAGAATATTACCACTGACAAGAAGCCCCATCCTGGGTACTTCTACCTAGTCACCTATCATCACAAAATTTTACCTGTTCTTTCTTTCTCTCTCTCTCTTTCTCACTTAATTTCTTTCTATGTTATGTCTAGGTATTTCCTCCCTCCTTCCCATCTTCCTTCCTTCCTTCCTTCCTTCCTTCCTTCCTTCCTTCCTTCCTTCCTTTCTTCCTTCCTTCCCTCCCTCTCATCCTCTCTTCTTGCCTTCCTTCTTTCTTCCTTTTCTTTTTTCTTCCTTTATTTCTCTCTTCCTTTATTTCTTTCCCAATCTCAAACTGCTCATTAAAAAGTCAGTAGTTATTGTGTGGTATAATATTGACATATGAAACTTATAATAAGGTGAAAAGTGTTACTTATAAAGAGATTGAGGTGTATCTGCATCTCTAAACAGATTTTGATTAGCCGCCAATCAGGATATACAGTTAGTGATAACTTGAAAAAAGACAGAAAAAATGATTTTATAAAAAAACACTTCTTTATTTGGAACCATAAAGTAGCTGATATATAGCATTGACCTTGAAATCAAGAGGATCTGGATTTGAATCCTGTCTCAGATATTTATTACCTACATGAACTTTAACAAGTCACTTGACCTTTCTAATCTTTACTTGCCTCATCTGTTAAAAAGGATTGAGTTTGATTTGATAATCTAAAAGGTTCTTTTTACCTCTAAAGGTAAAATGATTTTATGAAATTGATTTTATCAAATTTTTTAGCATTTAGATTGTAAAGAGATAACTAATAGGACCCTTGAAAGATTATGGCTGTAATCTTAAGAGCAGAATCATATGATTGTGTTCTAGGAGAAATCAACATAGATAAGTGGGTGGAAGTGATGCCTGCTGTGATCTTTATCATGACTAATGTCATAAATAATTCCTTGTGTATTTATATTATTAGTAATATTTTCATTAAATTGCATCAGGAGCAATTTTGATAGTTATTTAAACTTAGAAGAATAGAGGTTTTGACATATAGTGAGAGCTGAGCAACTACTTAAGGGCAAAGAGTTTTCTCTGGTTTATTAAATAACATTTAATAACCTCAGGTGGGGGCTCAGGTATAATTCCTCAATTAATGAGGAAGATGTTAAAATATTAATAATTAATTAGGAAATATTAAAACATTCACATAGATTACCTTTGGATTTGGGAATAGAAGAATGAATATGAAAATGGGTAAAGTAATAAATTAAGTTGTCATCATCAAATGTAGTATAAACACATGTGTTAAAACTCTAAAACCCTACCAAAAAATGAGGGTTTGCTTATATTATTGAACATTATTTTCCCTTCTTGAAAGAATAATAAAGGCAAAGTGTTTTATAATACTATCAACTATTAATGATAACTGGTCTTGTTTTATTGGTTTATTTGACACATATTCACTGTGCATACCAATGATTTCTTTGTTACTAAATACATTGCATGTTTAATGAATATCTTAGTTCTATTAGCTTACTAAATATTAATTATATACCATTCCAATTTTAAAAATACAGACATATGTGTAGGAGGTATAATGATGTTTTTAACTAAAAATTCATACGAGTCTCCTGATTTGGAGAGTAGAATGCAAATAACTTTTTTTAATATTGAAAAGAATGCTAAAATATTTGGGAGATGTCAAGGTAAATTACAGTAATGTCAGGACTATATAGATAACTTTGCTATGAATGATCTGATCAATTGCATCATGCAAAAGAACTAGATAAAGTGACATTAGGAAACAATACTTGAGAAATAATGACCTGACACCACCCCAAATTTGACAGACAAAGAGTTGGTAAGAAATAGATTCTTGGGTGAAAAAAGGCCTGGAATCCAGGAAAATAAAGAGGAAAAAAGGAAAATAAAATTTAAAATACAGCCACATGAAGTTACAGTTCCCTATGCAGGCACAAATGATCAGACACATTGTCAATCCTCCTAAATTCCAGTTTTTAATGTCTTGTATTCCAGCCCCCTAGGTTTGGAGTGTGTCAAGAACCTGAAACAGCAGTTCCTATGTTTCCATCTGACAATCTGTGTCACCCAAAAATCTGGGAGAAGTTTTATTGCACTCCTTTGTTATTCAATGGAACACTCAAAATAAGCTTATCCTAGAATTCCTAAATCCTAATCAATCTTAATTTTGAAGCATAGGGAGAAAGCAATGATTCCCAGAGTTTGAGATTGGGATGGATGAATCTATTCATTAAATATTTAAACATTTTAATATTTATTAACATTTAATATTCATTCATTCATTAAATCATTATTTAATTATTTATTTTGTGCTGAGTAAAAAAAATTGAATGCGATCTTCTACCATGTTAGTATTGCAAGGTTCCTCTGGCTTCCTCTTCCATAATCAGAACAACTGCATTTCCTCTCAGGATTCTAGAGAACCCTGATTGGTTTTGTGGTAATGTCTTCTCTACTGCCATCATCACAAGCATCCATTGGCCATGGTCCTTCCCCCACTGATAGGAACCAATGACTAGCACACCAGTTCAATGTAACTACTTAATATAAATTTGCTTTTGCAAGGCCTATTTACTTTGAAAAAATTCTAAAAAAAATATCAAATACCCCCCACCAAGATCTCAAATCTTCTCCCTCATACCTGTCAAGAATGTCACTCCATGAGTAATCTGAAATTATGCCCATAGGTCTATAAAAAAAAGTTTATACCCTTGGACCCAGCAATACCATGTCTAAGGCTGTATCCCAAAAAGATCACAGAAGGGACTCATACATACAAATACATTTATAGAAACTCTTTTTGTGGGGACAAAGAATTGGAAATCAAGGGGATGCCCGTCAGTTGGGGAACAGCTAAAGAAGTTGTGGTATATGAATGTAATGGAATATTATTGTGTTATAAGAAATGAGGAGCAGATGGACTTAGTAATAACCTGGAGAGACTTATATAAACTGATGCTGAGTGAAGAGAGCAGAACCAGGAGAACTTTGTACACAATGACAGACACCTATATGTGATGACTAACTTTGATAGACTATGCTCCTCTCAGCAATGCGAGGTTATAAGACAACTCCAAAAGACTCATGATGGAAAGATATATCCACATCCAGAAAAAGAACTCAGAGTCTGAATGCAGATTGAAGCACACTACTTGGTCTCTCTTTTTTTCTGTTTTGTTTTATTTCGTTCCTTATTCCTCATCTGTCACTCCTTTGTTTATAACTCTTCTTTACAGCCTAGCTAATGTTCAGTAGTAAGGTATTTGTAGAACCTATATCTGATTGCATACCTCCATGGAGGGCAGGAAAGGGGGGAGAAGAAGTAGGAGCAGAAAATATGGAATTCAAAGGATTGTGAAACCAAATGTTGTAAACTAAAAGTAAATGAATAAATTTTTTTTAAAAAAAAGAATGTCACTCCATACTATCCAAGGCATCAGTGCTGTTCTGGCTACAATATCTGGTTTGGACTTTGACCACCAAATTCCTCCAACTCACTCTCCAGGCCTCCATATTAATCCATTTCACTTGAAGGGAAAAATAAAAATAAAATAATATAAAAATAAACATTGATGCCAAGGACTGAGGACTTTTCCTAAGGATACATGCCATTGAAGAAGAGCACTCATCAAAGTTTTTTCCCTTTACAGCATGAGTTAAGAAGGGCTGACATCTTCTAAGAGCCCAGGTGAAGACAATGAATTCAAAAGAGTGGTGGAAATGCCATTAGGCAGGCAAAGAGCTCCCAATTTGCCAGATGTTTAACCAGTTCTCTACATACGTGCCACAGTCTTCCTAGGACACTTCCATTACACATCTTTGAGATTTTCCCCAATGCCTTTCTGATGTCAAATCTGATATGGCTCAGACTGATTGAATTGATGCACAAATGCGTACAGTGTTTGGAACATAGTAAAAAATAAATGCTCATCAACAAATTGACTAATACTTCTAAAAGATGAGTAGAAATGACCTGGAGAGAGAGGCAAAGCTCAATCTAAGAAAGTTGCTCTCCAATTTAAACATACAAAAGTTCAGATTGACTTAAAGCCTGTCATTTTACAGGTTACAGACAAACTTCAAAGGCAAATTTAGAACTTGACGGTAGTTAGTAGTTAACCACCTACTGGTTAAGCATATTTCAGGGACATGAAAAATTTTGGTGTTTGCTTAGTAGACATTTGTTGGAAGAGAAACTTTAATACCAGTAGTCTACTGATGGAGTAAATTACTTCATCAAAGAACTATGATTGTTAAAGGAGATGGACTGACCACATATCAAGAGCAAGAACTAACAGGTAGGTGTTCCATGTATTAAGTTCACATCTTTGACCTGTCAAAACAAAGCAAAGATACCCCACACTACACACAGACACACTGACATACACACACACACACACACACACACACACACACTCTTCTTGGCAGGTTGTGTAGACTTCAACACTCTCCCTGCCCTAGATTCTTTGAAAACTTTGGTAGATCACATGAGAAAGGCATGGTTATGCTTTAATCTCCCTCATTTCAGGGAATATTGAAATTGATGAAATCATAAGTTCATTTAAATATTTGAGTACCTGTTTTCATATCTTTTTGCTTCATTTCCTATCCTTCAGCAAGTAAAACACCATTTTTTGCTTCTGGATATCAACAACAACAACAACAACAAACCGACAACAAAAATATTGGCAAATTGTCACCTGCAGGGCCGTGACTGAGCTACAGAAGTAAACTATCTCACAATCTTGAATAATACACATATTTTTAAACTTTGGAGAAACTAGTTTTATGATTTATAATAATTACAAGCCAAGAAATAAAAAATTCTCTGAAAAAAATTCAAAGAACTTGTCTTTTCCTTAACAGCATTTTATAGCCTTCATTATTTTAAGCAAAATATTATTTCAAAGGAAAATATTCACTTTTCAACACTTTGAAAAATCTAGATCATTTCCCTTTCCAACTGCAAATTTTGAATATCATTTACTAAGTACCAATCTAGTTTTGAAATACTACAACAAATTTGAATCTTTCAGGTATATACTTTCTTCGGTATAACTTATTTTATTATCCGATAACATACTTTGAATGGCAAACGACTGATGAATATATTATTGCTGAAAAGGTTATAGGAAAATAGGTTTAAAAATTGAACATAGGTTCCTCCATTGTGACACACTAGGGACCTTGAACCATATTATACAAACTTTCAAGACTTCCTATCATTGAGAAAGAAGGAATTCTTGAACTATTACAAATTTTGAACTCTTTTTGCTGAAAACTTTTGATTACCATGACCAATAATTTTGTTTTAACTTGAAAATCAGATGGATTAACTAATAAGAACACTTATGTCTTCTGTACTGCCTGGACTATCATTTATTTCCTAGTTTTAAAGTATTAGTAGAAAACTTAATTTTAAAATATAATCATGGGGGCAGCTAGGTGTCACAGTGAGTAGAGCACCGGCCCTGGAATCAGGAGGACTTGAGTTCAAATCTGGCCTTGGACACTTGACACACTAACTAGCTGTGTGACTTTGGGCAAGTCACTTAACCCCAATAACCCTCCAAACAGCAAAATAATAATAATAATCATGCTATTTTAAAGTAAATACTCTTCGGAAAATAATTGAAAGGTTTGTTTATATCAGGTGGAAATAGTATAAAAGGTGTGTGTTGTTTTTTAATATCTCTAAAGGACCAAGGAGAACAAAGAGCCCACTATAATAAACTAAATTCATTTTCTATCATCTATGTATGGTTAATGACTTCTAAAAACCAAGTAAGAAACAGTATTTCATGAAGGTACAAAGTATAACACGTTGAAAAAAATTACCTCTTGATAAACATTGCCTCATTAATTCAGTCAATTGTAGGTGAAGTATCCAAATCAGACTGTAATTTTAATTCTTATTCTTTTTTTCATTTTTTATTTATTTATTTTTTTGGTTTACATTATATATTTTCATTACATTTTTGAATTACACATTTTCTCCCGGTCTTGCCCCTGCCCCAACCCTAAAACAGCAATCCCACTGTAAAGTCCGTCCCCTGCTCTGCTCTCTTTTTTTCTGGTAGGGCAGGGAGGGTCTCCCTATCCAAGCCCCTGTATATCTTAATTCCTAGTTGCAGGTAATGCAGAACTTTAAATTCTAGATTCTTTTGATTCCTCCCTTGTCACCCACCCCCACTGGAAGGACACTCAATTCAATACACTCTATGGATGTGTGATTATACAGGACATCTTCACAGTGGACATATTGTGACAGTAATTGTCTGTCTCTCCTTCCTATCCCTTCCCCCCTCCTTGTTCTGTTCTCTGCCCTGTCCCTGCCCATTTAATGAAGTGTGTGCTTGCAGCATAAGTCCCCCAGACCATTCCCTCCCCTCCATCTTCCACCCTCTCATCCCCATGCCCTCTACTCTCCTGTGTGACATGATGCCCATTTTAGAGTTTATGCCATTTCTTCCCTAAGCCAAATTTAATGAGAGTAATTGAAAATAAAATTGTAATAGTTATCCCTTGCCTCTTCCTAAGAGACATTTTGTCTCTCCCTGTCTCCTCTCATTCTAGTCCTCTCCTACCTCAGAATTTCACCTTTTAAAGTATTATCCCTTCACATTTAATTCATCCTATACCCTCTATATATCCATATACACACATGCTCAGATATGTATTCATATGCATATATAACCTCCTGTATGGACC
>JAQQSW010005745.1:0-14110 GCA_028646575.1 Pseudocheirus occidentalis | reverse complement strand
AGAGAAGTGGAGGAAACATTGGGAGGAGAAATGAGAATGATGCAAGAGTCAACAACCTGTCTGAAGAGGTTTAAAAAACCTTTAAAAAAAAGTTAAAAAAAAAAAACAGATTAACTCAAATGACAAAAGAGGCCCAAAAATCCAATGAGGAGAAGAATACCTTAAAAATTCAAATTTGCCAGAGGGAAAAAGAACCTCAAAAGCATTCTGAAGAGAATAATTCCTTCAGAATTAGAGTAGAGCAAATGGAAGGAAACGACTTTATGAGAAATCAAGATACTATCAAACAGATAAAAAACAAATTAAAAAAATTGAAAACAATGTGAAATATCTCCTTGAAAAAAAAACACTGACCTGCAAAATAAATCCAGGAGAGACAATTTAAAAACAATTGGTCTACCTGAAAGTCATGATCAAAAAAAGAGCTTAGAAAGCATCCTTCAAGAAATTCTCAAGGAAAATTGCCCTGATATTTTAGAACCAGAGGGCAAAATAGAACTTGAAAGAATTCACCAACCACCTCTTGAAAAAGATACCCAAAAGTAAGCTCCTAGAAATGTTATAGCCAGGTTCTGGAGGCCACAGATCAAGGAGAAAATATTACAGGCTGCCAAGAGGAAAGGATTTGAATACTGTGGAAACACAATTAGGATAACCCAGGATCTGGCAGCTTCTATACTGAGGGATAAAATGGCCTGGACTATGATATTCTGGAGTTCAAGGGATGTGGGATTAAAACCACACACACACAGAAATTGAAAGAATTCACTGATTGCCTCTTGAAAAACATCACTAAAAGGAAACTCTTAGGAATATTATGGCCAGATTCCAGAGTTCCCAAGTTAAGGAGAAAACACTGCAAGCAATTGGCAAGAAACAGTTTGAGTACTGTGGAAACACAGTCAGGGTAACACAGTGTCTAGCAGGTTCTACATTAATGGATCAAAGGGCTTAGAACATGATATTATGGAGATCAAAGATGCTAGGACTAAATCCAGGAATCATCTACTTTGCATATAGTAATATATATGCAATACACATGTAAGTACATGTGGATAGATATGTGTGTATTTATATACATATATATGCGTGTGGGTTTATATATGTGTGCGTATGTTCACACACATACATATATACACACATACATACATGCATATGTATAAATATGCACACGTGTGTGTGTTTGTATATGTATATAGTATATAGCCAAGTTTATGCTAAATTAAGTTAAGCTATGTTAAGCCAACTAATGCTAAGTGGTTAAATGGAATGGATAAGTATTGCAATAATTCATTCTTTCCTTTTTGCCTTACAGTTCATATGTTACGATTAGTTGTTTCTTAAATATTCAGTAGTATTCACTAATAAATCATTAGGTCCTGGGGATTTTTCTTAGGGTGTTCATTGATAGTTTCTTCAAATTCTTTTCTAAGACAGGGTTATTTAAATAAGTTTCCTCTTCTGTTAATCTGAGTAATTTGGGGGGAAAATATTCATTTTACTTAGAGTTTTAATTTTACTGGCATATAATTGGAACAAATAATTCCTAATAATTGCTTTAATTTCATCTTCATTGAAAGAGAATTTATCACTTTCATTTTTAATAATAGCACTTTGTTTTCCTTCTTTTCTTTTTAAATAAAATCAATGAATGGTCTGTTTTATATTTTCCCCACAAAACGTGTTCCTAGTTTTATTTATTTCTTATTTTTAATTTTATTCATCTGTCCTTTTTTTGCTATTGTTGTTGTTTTTCCACTCTGCATTTTATTTGGGAATTTTTATTTTGTTCTTTTGTTATTTTTTAAAGATTCTTCCCATATTATTGATATCTTCTCTCTATTTTTGATATATTCATTAATAGATCCCTAAGTACTGCTTTGGCTACATCCCACAAATTTGAAACATTGTCTCATTGACTGTGTTCCTTTTCTCCCTTGAACTATGACCCAGCAGTGGATATAGGCAATAGCATTGTCAAAGTGCATCTGGTCTTCTCTAATGCTAACACAGGGGTATCCTGTAATCTCTTTCTGACCAGTTGCCAAGTTCCCCTTACCTATCTCTGGCTTCATAGCTAACAAAGCTGTAGCTACTGCCTTTGTCACCATCACTTAGTGCCACCATCAGTATTTCATCCATGTGGGCTCCTGCCTTCCTCCTTGCTTTTGTCACATATCTCTCCCTTTGACCTTCTATGTGGTCTTGGACTAGAGGGATGTCTAACTCTGATCTTTTGTTACCATTGCCACCCCAGAATTTAAATTGAGACATAATTTTAAAGTTGTTTGGAGGGGAATACTGGGAAAGCTCAGCTGAGCTTAGGCCGCTGAAGTTTTCCCTCCTGACAATTCCATGAGACTGATAAGATCCCTTATCTCCTCATGCTCAGACTATTACAAAGGACTTATGGAAAGTTACCTCTTTTTATTCTAATCCATCCTCAACTCAGATCGCAAAGTGATATTCCTAAATTCTAGATTTGATCATGTTGCCATACACACACACACACATACATTTCTAGCATTAGATATCAAACTCTGGTGTTCAATGCCCTTTGTAACCTGATTCCCCCTTCCCATCTTCCCTGTATTCTTAAGTCTTATTGTCCACAAACCCTCAAATGATGTATCTGTTATCCAAAGATACTAATCTTCTTGCTGCTCTTTACAAAAGACTCTCAATTTCCTTATGATATTTTAACTGACTATGGAATTCCCTGCACTTGGAATTCTATCCAATATTATCTACTTACTGATTTGGCTGAATTCCTTTAAGTTCTAGATAAAATCTCACCATTTAAAAGAAACTTTAATCTTATTCCCTCATAGTTCTCATGCCTGAACCCTGCTGAATAATCTCAGTTTGTCCTATTTAGTTGTACATGGTTGTTTACATGTTGTTTTTCACTTTAGACTTTGAGAACCTTAGAGCAGGAAATATCATATATATATATATGATATGTGTGTATGTGTATATGTGTATGCATATATATGTGTGTATATGCACATAAAGATAATGTAGGTGTGTATACATACATTGTGTACACATGCATATATATACACACATGTGCATGTATGCACATGTACACACATAATGCATCTAATGTAATATATGTCTATGTATATTCAATATAATTCATAGTAAATAGATAATATATCTTAATTACATTTTTAAATTATATGTATTGGTTTCATTCCTTCCCCCTTTTATAGACATATATGTACATGTATGTATGTGAGTGTGTGTATATGAGTGTGTCTGTATGTGTCCATGTATTAATGTTTAGCCTTTGGCTATGAGAAAGATCACCTAATCATCAGAAAATGCAATAAAGAGGAGAAATGAATAGTATATGAAAAAAAGATTATTTCAGCATGACTTGAAGGCAAATTTCCTAATAATTATTTCAAACTATAGGAGTAATGGATCACCTCAAAGAGCAGTGAGTTTCTCATTACTGTTTATATTCTGTTAAGAATAAAGTGTAATGGTAATGGAATTTGGAGATGCCCCTGTATTGGTCTGGTGTTTGGGTTGAGTGTTAAAACCCAGAGCTTGTGAATCCCACTTGTGGGATGGACTCCTTCAGAAGCTCTGAAGGAGGACTTTCTTGTGGTACCTTCACAGAAATCCTGGAAGAGGGCTTCGTTGATGTTTTCGGGGGTTCTGAACCAACAGCCAGGTTCTAGGACCCCTACAACAGCCACAATGTCCTTCACCATAAGGTGAATCTGGCAAAACAACACCAAAACAGACAGACAACTTACTGACATCGTAGCCATGCCTTCTCAGTTCTTGACAGCTCCAGGTCGCAGTTCTCAAAAATCCTGAGCAGCTCCAATGGGCTCTCAGTAGTCTTTCTCTCAGCAACTCAGGCTCCACAGTACTTTATACTGCTCTCCCAAAAGTCCTTCTTCTGTCCTTCTCTGGGCTTGCGCCTTTCTTTCAATTCATAGCTCCTCCCAGTTCAGCCCTCTCTCTTCACATCAACAAGAACATCCCACAAGCAGGTTTCACAAGCTCTGGGTTTTAACACTCAACCCAAAAACCAAGCCAATACAGCGGCATCTCCAAATTCCAATGCCGTCACACAAGTAAACCATGAGACATTCACATGAAAGACACCTGAGAGATCATTTCTTTTACATGACCCCAGACATCCTTTTTCTGTTTCTTTTTAAATAAGTTGTATCAATGTATATTGTTTTTACAGCTCAGTCATTTTTAGGTATCAAAATTTAACTCACCAACACAAAAAAGAAAATCAGTCATGTAAAAACAACTGACACGTTAACAAAGCCCAGCATTTAATAATTCGCATGATATTCCATACCCAAACTTGGAATCAGTCAATAAAGAAATCATTCATTATAATCATACTTTGTCCCAGTCATTCTGCAAAAAATTGCCTAGAAGGGTGGCTAGGTGGCACAATGAATAGCGCACCGGCCCCAGAGTGGAGAACGACCTGAGTTCAAAACCAGACTCAAGACAAGTAACATTTACTACGTGTGTGACCTTGGGCTAGTCATTTAACCCCAATTTCCCTGACCACCCCCTCCAAAAAAAGCAAAAATGAAACAAAACAAAACCAAAAAAACTGCCTAGATGAAGAAAGGCACAAACAAACAAATGGATGGATGGATGAATAAAGAAATAAAGATGGGCTCTATTCTGAGGGTAGTTTGCTATTTAGTGGGGGAGACAACATGTAAATAATTACCTGTTTAGGGAGTAAACAGTACCAATGCAATGAAATTTCAGAATGGACTTAGAGAGGGGGGAAGGTAAAACAGCCTTTTATAAAATTTAAGATTTGAACAGACCCTAAAAGAAAGTAAAGAAATCTAGATATGAGGTAGAGAGAGACAGAGAATTCCAGATATGAAAGTGGCCAGTGCAAATTGACAAAGATAACAAATATGGGAAATGTACCTGGACCATAGTGTGTGGAGGGAAGTAAAGTTTAAGAAGTCGGAAAAAAGTAGGCATGGGACAGGCTCTTAAAAACTTTTTAATAACTAGGAGGTATCTTCTTCAAAGTCTGAATTTTATAGATGAGTAAACTGAAGCTCAGAAATTAAGAAATTTAGATAAATTCAACTACTTGACAAGTAGCAGTATTGGAATTTGAACCTAGGTCTTCTCCCTCAACATTTAGAACTCTTTTAAATATTTTATTGCTTTATTACCAGTTTTCCTGGTCTGCAGTTGAAAATCATAGTCCCTCAGCATTTGGCCCACTCTTAGTTTTTCTTTGTGTAATTATCATCATTTTTTATATTATTCTTTAGGTTCAGATTATGTTACTCTATATCACTTTACATGTCTTACTATGTGACCTATGAGGTTTTTAAAGGGCATTTTCTCATTTTACATTTCGAGGGTTCATAGATGTTAAATAACTTTTCCAGGGACTTGGCATCCAATAATTGCTAGATTCAATATTAGAACCTAGATGTTCTAACACTTGCCATCATGTCAATCTGCCCCATATCTTCCGAACTCAATAAAGAGAAACCTTAAATTATCTGAGGCTACTGAAATACAAGTAGATTTTTTTTCTAGTTTTGTTTTATTTTATCTTTTATGGTTCATCATCATTTATTTAAAATGTGCTAACTTCACCATGGTGCATTGTCAGTGGAAACCAGAAATCAATCTGCTAGTCCATGATCTGTTTGATGACTCAAGAAGACAATTAAACATGTTTAAATAATCAGACATTTTGTTTTCTTTGGTGTTTAATACCAGAAGTCAAAAGAATCAGGGCACGATTTTTCATTTGATTAGAAACGGAAACACAAACACATTTTGAGAAAAGTGTGGCAGTTTTCCTTGGAGGGGAGAGGAGAGGTTGTCAATAGTATGATACCTTTATTTAAATAGGAATTATAGCCCATTGATGCAAATAGTGATAGAACCCTCAGAAGTATGTTCCCCCACCATTATTTCATGTAGAGATATTGTTTCTGTAAATTTCAATACAAAGGACAATGACATTTCAAAAGCCTGATGCTGATTCATTCACTTGCTTTCCCTCAAAGCTATCAGTTCATCATTCATTTTGTAACAAATGTACAAAGCAATGAAATTTCCTTTCAGGTTGAGAAGAAAAATTATCATGAATCACATTTGGTGGACACAGCTGGAACTCCAAGACTAAGAAACAGATTTACTATCTTGTGCCCTTGGAGATTGAAGAGGGTTAATCTCAAATATTTTCCAAGAAAAGGGGTGTGTACATGTGGATGGGGGGAGCACACTTGTACACATATTTCACATTAAATCCATCAAATACAATATGCCAGATGTCTAAGGTATTCCATACATGTTGGCCAAATAGCAGGGAGTAGCATCTGTACCAGAGACAGACACCACAGCTTGCCAGTCACATCATGTCAGCCATAAGAAGATTCTGGATGCATGGCTGACACTAGTTGTTAAAAATTTCAGAATACATAAAAGAGGAAATTTATATACACATGTTCATATATATATGCACACAAAGAGAGATATATATGCATATGCATATACATACACACACACACATATATATTTAAGATTGGGCAATGTGGATTTTAAACCCATGCATAAATATTAATATATGCTATGTATTGAAGTTATGAATGAATGTTTATATGTATAGACATGCATACATTTTTATATAATTATAAGGGTATAGATATATAGGAACAGAAATAGGTATCAGTATAAATACATATATAGGTATTGATATATATAAATATAGATACATAGAGATAGTTATAGAGAAAGAGAGAAGAAACTATAGAGGTATATGTACAAATACAGATAGGTTAACCGTATAGATACAGGTACAGGTAGAGGTGCAGATGCAGAGAGCTGTAGATTAGGCAGAGATAGAGATGTACATGTAAATATAGATGATATAGTATAATATATAGATAATTTAACTTTATAGATTCAGGAAGATCAAAATTACTTCTTAGACACTTCCTTGGTATATGTGCCCTGATAAGTCTCTTAATTTTACTGACTGTCTTCATCTCTGAAATGTAGATAGTAATAAGAATATCTTTATGGAATTATTGTAAAGATCAATTAAGACTCTTATTTATGTATAAGACACCTGCAATCCTTGAAATTCTACATAAAGATATACCATCATTTATTTCAATTTCAACTCACTTAGAGTCACTATTCATTGTTCAATAAGTATTCAAGCCACCAATATTCCTCCCCCCAACCCTGCCCAAGGAAAACACTGGTATTATATGGATAGGATCAGGGGCAGCAAGGTGGCGCAGTGAATAGAGCACCGGACCTGGAGTCAGGAGTACCTGAGTTCAAATCCAGCTTCAGACACTTAACACACACACGCACACACAAAACTAGCTGTGTGACCTTGGGCAAGTCACTTAACCCCAACTGCCCTCCAAAAAAAACCAACAAAAAACCAAAAATATATGGATAGGATCTGTTTAAGGGCTGTATCAAGACATTGATTTTTAAGCCATAGGGCAATATTTTCTTACAGGATTCCTTCTTTTTCCTAGAAACTTACTGAGTGGAATTTACCTCACTCTAAATGAGTCTATGAAAAAGCCTGAGCCTAATAGGGTCAGGGTCTCCCATTGCATCCTGAGTCATCTCCAGTCATCTAGATGAACATCAGGTCACTGGATCCAAATGGCTCTGGAGGAGAAAATGAGGCTGGTGACCTTGAACAGCACTCACTCAGTGAAATCAAAGTCAGCTACAAATCACGTCATCATTTCTCTGACGCCATGGTCCTCTTTTTAAATGAATGACAAACACAACAACCAGAAACTTACTGTTGAGGAAATCAATTAGGTGGCTGTTGGTTGAACTCAGTCTTGGAAACATTTCAATTTAATGTCATCTGAACACAGGAAAAGACCACTTGTCTCAGACAATTCTGCTCTGCAATATGATTTTACAGGAGTTATTATCAGTGAACTAGATGCTTTGGTATATACATACATACATACATACATATGTATATACATATGTATGTAGATATAGAGAGATAGAGAGAGAGACAGAGACAGAGACAGAGATAGAGATAGAGATGAGAGAGAGAGAGAGAGAGAGAGAGAGAGAGAGAGAGAGAGAGAGAGAGAGAGAGATAGGGATAGAAATAAATAGAGATAGAAACATATGAGGAGAGGAGAGGAGAGGAGAGGAGAGGAGAGGAGAGGAGAGGAGAGGAGAGGAGACAAGATGAGACGAGACGAGACTAGATGAGATGAGACGAGGCGAGACAAGACAATGACAAACAGTAAGGCAGAGAGAAATAATGAGAAACACACAGAGAAAATACCAACTTTCTTTTTCAGAGTATAAATGAGAGGTAGTTTTTATCTCAAGATTCTACTTGACTCTAAATTGACAATCATCTTGGAGGCAGTCAGTCATTGGGAAGTAAGTAAAAAAGTTTCCAGTCTTTTAAGCAAGGTGTTAGTAAATATATTTAACTTCATGAAAAGTACCCTTCAGATGACTACCAAGAAGTCCATATTCTATATTCTTTAGCAAGTTGAAAGAACCCACCAAAGTAATTAGGTACTCCAAATCTCCTCCACATCCAAAAAATTTTCAGGTCACATATTCTCTACATCTAGGGGGATAGATAAGAAACACAATAAATAGTATGGTTCTATTTGGGGAGCACATATGGACACTTTGAATAAAATTCCCCAATTCTTTTGTAACTTTATAGCAAGAAGAGAGTTTCAAAGACTTCTGTTTGCTCAAAAATTACTTCAGAGTTCTTCTAAATTTAACTAGACTGAAAGGAAACAGCTCTTTAATATGATTAATTTAAAGCCAGGTCGTTTTGATATGACCTGCTAAAGCTTATGTTCTATTACAACAGGATTTGAGCATTCAGGGTGATCTGCATACCAGCAAGACACATCATATTATTTGAATGAATTGAAGATAAACACATATAACCCATACTTATAAAGCATCTACTCCAGTGTTTCTCAATCTGTGGGTTAAGTTCAATTTGTAACATTGAAAATACATCCTGCATATCAGATATTAACATTATGATTCATAACAGTAGCAAAATTACAGTTATGAAGTAGCAAAAAAATAATTTTATGTTTGTAGGGTCTCTACAACATGAGGAGCTGTATTAAAGGCTAGGGGCATTAGGAAGGTTGAGAACCACTGACCTACTCTTTGTGGTGTACTGTATCAGTCATTTAAGGAGCCAAAATCAGTCTTCTACCTGATGGGAAGCCCTCTCACAATGAATCACTCCTTACACAGATAAGGCAGTTCTAGAAAAGATACTGGGCCCATCATCCTTTCTAGCCTGAAAGTATCCATGACCCTCAGACATAGTTTTTGAGAATCTAGAATCAATTGTTTATCAAAATGACATACATGAGAAGAAACTCCATGGGAGATCTTTATATTAGGCAAATTTCCTGATAGCACTTGATGCATCACTGACAAAATGGGCTATTAATAGATTAATTTAAATCACACTGCTTCATATGATGTGTGGAATGATTTTTTTTACATTGAAGGTATTTCATACTCAAATAATGATAAACAACTTTCTTAAGGTCTATCACTCAAATGGAATAATTATTTAAGTGAATATTATTCCTGCAATCAGCATGTCAACACTGAACAGGCCTACAGGCTATATGGGTTATGTCCCACCCCTCAAAACACAATCATTGACAGATTTGAAAATGATAAAATTAATACACTCAAAAGTTATATATGTTGCCCAAGATCAGACTCCTAATCAGTATTGTAGCTGAAGACGAAAATAATTTCTTTTGATTTTAATTTAACACTACTTCTGTCACATCATGCTGACTTATTTGAGGGTTCTTTAGTAATGAGTTAGAATGGGTTGGGGTTTAAAGGAACATTTCTATAAGGGGAGAGACTGAGGAATGTATGTACACATTTCAAAAGGCAGATCCTACTTGGAGTACCAAAATCCAAGAGGTCATAATCTATCATTTATCAGCAGAAAACTATGTGGTAGCCAAGGGAAGGTGCTATGTGGATGGATGACAAACTTATTCCTCCTGACAACCAAATCATGTATAATTAATAGCATTTCCTTACAATTTAATGCTTAAGGAAATTGACAATGAACAGATGCTAAAAGAAGCAATTCAGAGTACTATAAAAGGGGACTCATTCTTCCCTCTCTATCAAGTCCTAAGGGATCAGAGGAGAAGAACATAATATAGAGTCTCCTAACCAATTAAGAATACAATAGAAGGCATAGCTCAACATTCTATAAAACTTTAAAATTTAAAAGATGTTTTTTTCCCAAAAACTATGAAGTCATTGTCAATATTCATTATATACAAAGAGGAACAAAATGACATCATGATATCCAGGTCAGAGTAGAGTGTGTTCAGCTGTGACTGATCAGACCAATACAAGTTCCGAAGTCTAACTGAAGCTGTGCAAAAAAATCTATATGAACATATAGAGTGGAGATGTCTCTAAATTTGTGCATCTCCTTTTTTTAAATCACTGCAATTCTTTGTCAATCGAAGATAATGCCTTCTTTGATGCAGGCAAAGAATACCGAATGGTACATTGCCAGATCTTTTATGACTCACATTCAATATTAGAGTTTTTCAGTGAGACCTTGAGGGTCCTTGAATCACTTCTGACCTCTGTGTGAGCATTTTCCCATTGTGAGTTTGCCATAAAATACTCTTTCAGGCAAATATACATTTGACATTTGAACAACGTAGCTAGCCCTTTAAAGTTGCACTTACTGAAGTAGAGTTTGTAAGCTTGAGACAGGATATGACTGTCCTATTGTTTTCAAAAGTGATCTTTAGAATATTCTCTTGGCAACCAAATTTTGCCTTGTTCTTCCATAATACCTTGTCACTGATAATACTAAAGACCTAGATCAGACTGGTGAGCATTGCACTGAGACCTTTCATCTGCTTCTGTCATTTCTGTTGGAGTTGTCAGGTAGCAACAAAACAAAACAAAAACATGGCATCCATTCTTTTGCCCTTTCTGAAGCCATATTGGCTCTCTTCGAGATGACAATCTTCCAGGTGAAGTAGCACTCGATTAAAGAGAACTCTGGCAAGTATCCTGCTGGCAACAATTAAGAAAAGGGACCCTCCCTACCTCAATGCAGTTGCCAAAGAGCAACCTATGTTTTGCCTGTGTATAAATGGACAATAGAGACATCTTCAATATTCTGGAAGACAATCTACTCTTGCCTTGTAATGTGAAAGATTTCTGTCAAATTTCGTATGATCAGTAGACCCTCCTGTCTTGTAGATCTCAGCTGAACTGAAATAAGATACAGGTGCTTTGTCACAGAAGGGGAGACTAATAACATTTAAATCATCTTCTCCAGTTGGAAGTTTATGCTAGAGAGGAAGTGATCTCACCCTGAGGTATACAGTCAGTGGTTTCAGCAGCGGTTGATGGTCTGTTGAGAACACTCACTATGGAAGTGCTAAGCCCATTTCTCTAGGATCATGTCCTTATCACTGCTTAGTGTGGCTCCATCATCACATACTAGTTGAGAATGGCCAAAGAGCTTTGGCCCATAGTGTTCAGGGCATCATAGAAGCACTCTGAGTTTTTATTATTAGTGTATAGCTGACTCTCATCTTGCCTTCTTACTGAGACAAGAATCTAGCATCTCTCTAACCTTCACTTGCACTTTACTTTTGATGAAGTTAAACACAACCTTCTGAGATATGGACAAATTCCTATAGAATTCTCATTTTTTCAGTTAGAAGCTTCTGAATATTCCTATCATTTTAATCAAACCAATCCAGGTGTCTGTGAGTCTTCTGGTCCAGATGAGTAAATATGATACTGTACACAAAATATCTAAAATCTACCCACACCTCTTTTGTTCTACTGTTGACAACCATGTGTTGGCTCAGCTTTCTGCCACGTTAGCAATAAATTGTTCACACATGGAAAAAAATATTCTAATCTGTTGGAATTAAGTCTTTTTGTAATTGTCTTGGCTTGGGGCAGCCACTTTTGTTGAAATGTGAATGTTTAGCTTGGAAAGGACAAATCCATGATTAGTCCAGCACAGCACCACACATTGCCTTCATAATACTCACATCCTCTCTCTTCTCCCTACAAAGGCATATTAAATGCCAATGCTTGCTGTGATGGAGCATGCACACAATTTTATCATTTTAAAATAAATGGAAAACATTGTTGGTGATGAAGTCATGAAGAAAACAAGTTTTCAGACACAAGCAAAAGTTGCTGTTTCTGCTTCCTGCTCCATTCCTCTTAAATACTCTCTATCATGACTGACAGTGTGTGCCTACTCTGACATTATAGTCACTAAGAATTTACAAGCTTATTTTCCTCCAGCATGTTGATTATGACAGTCTCTATGTATTCTTATTTTTTTCCTTTGATTTCATAGGGTTTCATCTAGGGAGAGTATACACACTGTTGATTGTAGCATGGCACTATGCTACAAATAGTAAACACATAGCTATGAGCCTGCCATTAACTCCTTTTGGGAGGTATACAAACTTTTTATTTTATTAGATTTGATTGTAAAACGAATGCTGGATTCTCAGTGCTCTTTATCACAACAGCCATTATAGAAAAAAATACCATGTGTTGAGCTCCCATTGTGGTAATCTAGCCTTCATTTGCCAACCTTGTTTCACTCAGAGCTGCTATTTGGATGAAATACCAGGTGAGTTATCTTGCAGCAAGAACTGTTCATCTTTTGGGTCTGCTGGATCTTGTACACATACACACACACATACATATGCCATATGTCAATGGTAAGAGAAATCATTTTCCCAAAAGTTGTACTTTCTTTGCACAGGGTGGGATCCCGACCTGCTGTGATCCAGATGTGGGCAAGGTTAGAAGAAGCAGATGATTTTAGGGCATTTTTAAAATTCTCCTCATGCAGGAGATGAGATGCTATCCTTAAAAAGAATGCTCTTAATAAGGGTGCATGCAAGGGCTGCCAAATCACATGGCTACATAAGTACAGTAAGAAGATGACCTAATATGGATTATAAAGCAGCAGTCATCAAAACTACTTGGTACTGAATGACGAATAGAGTCACAGATCAAGGGAAAAGATTGGGTACAAAAGTCTCAGTAGTAAACAATTATAGTAATATAGTGTTTGCTAAACCCACAGACCCCAATTTTGGGGATAACAACTCATTCTTTGACAAAAACTGCTGGGACAACTGGAATATAGTATGGCAGAAATTGGGCATAGGCCATCATCTAACACTGTACACCAAAATCAAGTCTAAATGTCTGCATGACCTAGATATAAAGGCTGATACCATAAGCAATCTGGGGAAGCAAGGAATAGTTTACCTGTCAGATTAATGGAGTAGGGAAGACATTATGACCAAAGAAGAGTTAGACAGCATAATGAAATGCAAAATGGAAAATCTTGATTACATTAAATTGAAAAGTTTTGTACAAACAAAGCCAATGTAACTAACATTAAGAGGGAAGTGGGAAATTGGGAAAGAATTTTTGAGATGTACTGGAGCCTATGAATGCCAACATGTTAGCAGGAACTGCCTGGAGGACTGGACACAAACCTGGGAGCTGTCTGCCTCTGAATCCAGGTGACACTTTGGAGGATTCAAGTGTGGGCTGGGACTATGGAAGGGGATCCAGGGAATCTGAGAGACCACCCCCAGTCAAGATGAAGAAAAGGTCTCTTCTTGGATATTGAATGCAGTGATGAAATTGAAATTTATTAGAGATGAAGGGGTGGAGAGTTTGTGTAATTTACTAATGATTGTATTAATGATTAATGGTACTTAGTGACTGAATGCAAGATAAGTGACTGATTAAGTTAACCTATGATTGCCCCTGAGTGGAAGATTGACTTGTATTGTGAAATGATTGAATGATTAAGTAAAGAGACAGACTTCCGGGGGCAGAACCAAGATGGTGGCATAGATGCAGCAAGGTCCAGCAGCTCCCACATCACCACCCTAAACACCCATAAAATATGAGCCAAGACAAAGTCTAGGACTCTCAGACTCACAAAAATACAGAAAACACATTTCTCACTGAAGACAGCTCAGCAGCAGGGGCTCATCAC
>JAQQSW010005744.1:0-14111 GCA_028646575.1 Pseudocheirus occidentalis | reverse complement strand
TCTCTTGCCTGGAACTCAAGGATCAGCCAGGCCACCAGCAAACAAAGTCCCATCCTGTTCATGTCTTCAGTCAGCTTTTAGATACTGGGAGAGGAACACTCTCTCTCCCTCTCAGCTGACTTCAGTCTCCATGAATCCTCCTTCACTGAGGAACCAACTCCAAAATCTTCTCCCTCTCTAAAATTCTCCTGCTTATAAGCACTGGCCTTCTCCCAAGTCAACAGAGGAGTTCACATCTTTTCACCAATGGACAGAGTTCTATATTTAGCCCTAAGTATCTGATCTACTTAGTCCTAAGTATCTGATCTACTTAGCCCTAAGTATCTGATCTACTTATCCCTAAGTATCCTATCCACTTAGCCGTAAATATCAAACAAATTGATTACCATTACACCTGCCTAGTGGGGGGACCCCATCCTGTCTTTGTGAATCCCCTGCCTAGTGGGGGGGACCCTGTCTTGTCTTTGTGAGTCCCCTGCCTAGTGGGAGGACGCTGTCCTGTCTTTGTGGGTTCCCTGCCTAGTGGGGGGACCCTGTCTTGTCTTTGTGAGTCCCCTGCCTAGTGGGGGGATCCTGTCCTGTCTTTGTGAGTCCCCTGCCTTGTGCAGGGACCCTGTTCTGTCTTATTTTCTGTGTTGATCTGTTTTGTCTATCTATCTGTTACATATCTCAGTCTTAAGTATCCCTGTAACAGCCTGTGGTTTAGAAGTGGAAATTTCTTTCCCCCAACTTTTTTTTCATCAAGAGATTGGGATAAAGAAGAAGTTAAAATTTAACAGTGTAAAATCTCTCCTGTTCTCTTAGAAAGAGAAAGCAGACAAGCTAAAGAAGGGAATTTTCCCTTCTCAGGGCTTGCATCACCCAAAAGGTAAAGTTTTTGTTCTGTGGTTAATCATTCCCTTTCCCCTGAAAAATGTTATAATTCCTCTTAAGAGGCAGGCAGATCAGCAATTATTAACCTTTTCCTGCCTCACCTGAAAGAGAAAAGTTTTGTGTGTAAGAATGCAACTGTAAAGGAATTGAATCCATTCTGGTCAGTTTTGAAAAGTACCCTCTCCCCCAAATGATTTTGTTTTATTGGTAAGAAAGGGTGAAGGAGGCATAACAGCTATATCAAGGGCCCCCTTTGCAACAGCCCTAAAGTCTTTCTGGAGCCCCCTGGGTGCAAAAACCAGCACCTCTAGGGATGTGAACCTCTCCCTTCAAATCCCTGGACCCACAGCCAGGCTCTGCAACATGGGGAGAGGAGAGAAGTCTGTATCTGGTAAGCCAAATTTTCACTTTTATGTTTATCTAAAAGTTTATGGATCATCACAGTTACTATTTATGTAAGATTCAAGAATGTAATTGATTTCTAGTAATAAGTTGATAGGTTATGTGACAAGAAAACTTTATTTCTGTGTAACTTCATGTGGAATTTTAAAGTCATTAGATTTGGTAAATTAATTGGTTTTTATTTCAAAGTTTAAACATAGTAAGAAAAGCAGTTTCTTTTGTAATGTTTTAGAGTATGGTACTTTGAAACATCATATGCTTGTAAGATTGGTAAATAAGTTATTTGGGCAACTGTTTTAATGCTAAAACTTAAAGCTGTTGATCGGTACTGTATGTAAGAAAGAGGAAACCGATAAATTGTTATTCTGAACAGTCCTTCTGCATGTATGAGAATTGAAAAAGCGGGGGCATCACCACCAGCTCCTCCCTAAAGTCCTTTTTAGTTATTTCTTTATGTTGTGAAACTGCCAGAGACCCTAGAAATTATCTCTATTAGGCAAGATCATTCTGCAAGGGAAAGGAATGATAGTAAATGGAATTCCTTACATTTGTTAAACCTGGTAAATTTTATTGCTTATTGAAAATTCATGAGACTAAAATATAAATACTGACACTGAGCTGTGATTAGTGAAACTGGTTGTTTAAGGTAAAAGGAATTTGGGACAATAGCTAAATTTTGTTTGGAGTTTAAATTTGCATATAGTTGCCTGCATAAATCAGTAAATGCCACAAGCTACTCAGGAATGATGTGCTGTGAACTGGTGGAAGTCTACATTCAGTAAAAGCCAAAGGGACAATCTCAGCCTCTGTCTGGGATGGGATCCCTCTGTCCAGCTTTACCCATCAAGTTCCTTTGGAAAGGAATGTTTCCGACCTATTCCTGAGTCTAGCTATGAGGTGGTATCGATACTGCATGGTCACTTATCACTAAAGTGACCACATAGTTTTCACTGAAGTGGTCACATAGTTTTAAGCAAAAGATAACATTCATTTAGTAAGAACTCAATCATTTATTAAGTCCTTAATTCAAGCATCCTTAAGGAGGCAAGTTTCCTTAATTGACACAAAGTACAAAGGTCAAGGTTCTCCACCCCTAGGTCACATTGTCTTAATCTCTTCAATCAAAAAGTCTTCTTTCTTCTTAATTGGAGAAGTCCTTAACTCAGTCATCTAAATGTAAAGGTCAGAGTTCTCCACCCCTAGCCCACAGTAAGTCATGATCTTCTCAGTTTGCATTAAATACCCAAGGAGAGGTCTTTTCATCTTGACTCAAGGCAGTCCATGGTCTCATAGATTCAAAGCTTCCATGGTCTCTCTTCCATAGTCCCAGCTCCTGCCAGAATGTATCCAATTGCCACCTGGGTTCAAAGGCAGACAGCTCTCAATTATTTGTCCAGCATCTTGTGCAGTTACTGTTCCATATTGAAGCTCACAATGTCTAGTCCACCTCAAGTCCTTCACAGTTTCTGTTCCTGGGAAGATAAAGTTAAGCCATAATGCCATTCAAACACATTGCCATTATCTTCACCAATTCACTTTCTGCCTGAGAAATCAACATAGACCCGACAACAAGGTCTGAGACAAAGTAACATCAAAACAGACAAAGTGTCAGCACCACAGTCATGCTTCCTCCCAGTTCTCCTTTCTTCTCATTTCTCAGTTCTTGTTCCCAGAAGTTCTGGCTGGCCCTCAGAAGTTCTCAGCAGCTCTCAGAAGAAGCTCTGTCCCCACAAGTCTTATTCTCAAAATATTCGCTCTTCTCATTTCTCAGTTCTTCTCAATCCTCTTCTCAGTTCTCAATTCAGTTCTCAGTTCTCTTCTCAATTGTTAGATCCTCAGAAATTCTGGCTCTCTAGCTTGGGCTTTTCTTTATATAAGGTGTTATCTCCTCCTTGTTCCAGTCCCTTCCTGTTACATCAGCAAGTCCATCCCACTGTGGGATTCACAAGTTCTGGGTCTTAATACTTGACCCAATCATGAACTTGGAACAAGGAGCTAAGTACCTATTTGATCACAAATACAAGGGGCAGGGAAAATGTTCAAATTCCCATTACCAAGCAATTAGTACAGCTAAATGTAAGCAAGCAATAAAATGCCATTATAAAAATCAGTACTGAATACCAAGCTGACAGAATCAAATGTATTCAAAAGAATATGACATTTTAGGACTAAGAAGTAATCCTGTGTTTGTGTCAGTCAATTTATTCTGAGAGAATCTCATCTAGAGCACTAGATTTAAAGTCAGAAGATCTAGGCTCATGTCCTGGTTCCAATTCTTAGTATCTGGTATAACCTCTCCAAGCTTAAAATTGCCTGAGGAAATTCATAAGGAGACATAGATTTTATTGAGGTAGATAGCAATTAAGAAGAAGGGTGGGATAGGCAGTAGGTAAATGTGACTAGATAGCAGAGTTCAGGGAGTAAACCAGGTTGTGATGGCTTTAAAAGCCACACAGAGAATTACGTTTTTGATTCTGGAGAAAATGAGGGTCTACTGGAATTTATTGAATAGAATGATGACATGATACTTTAGGAAGATCATTTTGGCATCTAAGGAGAGAATGTATGAAAATGGGGAGAGACTTCGAGGTACGGAGGCCAACTAGCTGGCTATTGTAATAATCCAGATGTGAGGTAATAAAGGTCTGTACCAGGATGGTGTCTGTGTGGCTGGAAAGAAGGGGAGATGTGAGAAATGTTGCAAAGAGAGAAATGACAAGATTTGGCAACAGAGTGGATATGTAGACTGAGTGAGAGTGAGAAGTTGAGGATGACACATATGTTTTTAGCTTAGGCAACTAGGATGATGTTGGTGCCTTTAGTGGTAATGGGGAAGTTTGGAAGAGGAAAGGATTGAATTGGGAAGTTCCTATAGGTTGCTGAGAAGAAGAGTGACTGAAAAGATTTGTTTATTTTGAAAGAACTGCTTAGGTCTTAAAAGCCTTCGGAAAGAACTTAAGCTCCTTGAGCTCAGGGAGTGTTTCATTTTCTCTTTGCATCCCTAGGACCTAGGACAGTTCCTTACACATTGTAAGCACGTAGTACATATTTTTGATGATTGAATTGATAGGGGTGGGGTAAGGTAGAGACTAGGTCCAAGCAGATGAACTAGAAAGTTATCAGCCACCTTTCTTTTTCTGTTCTTGCTTGGCTTTTCTGTTCTTGTGGCTATGGCTTACCAGCAGCAGCAAATAATAATATCAATTAGCACTTTACAATTAAATCTACTGTCAGTATGTTATTCATGAAACCTTAACAATAATTCTTTGAGGTGTATAATGAAAGAATTATTCTTCCAATTTTGTAGATGAGGAATTTGAGATCTTGGGTGGTTTTAACTTGCCTACGGCTACTCTGACTCTTAAATATCTGAACTTGGACTTGAACTCAGTTCCTCCAACTCCAAGGTCAATAGAATCCATTTCACCCCACAATCTTTATCTTCTTTATTCTTTCTTATAATGAGTTATCAGTAGTATTTTTGACACAGTGAAAAGAGTGTTGGACTTGACGTTAAGAGAAATCTATGTTCAAGTTGTAGCCCAAATATTTACTAGTTCTGTAAATTTTTAAATTCTGTAAATTTAACATCCCTGAGCCCAGTTTCCTCCTCCTTACAAAGATGATAAATAATCCAACACCAACTTTATTTGGTTTGTTATAAGGCAAATGCTTCATAGACTTTAAAGTGCTATAAAAATTTAATTATTATTCTCCTCAGATCAGTTGTCCTCATAAAAATAAAAACACCCTCACAAAAAATTTTATCACCACAATAATATTTTATGGTGGTAAGAACTGCATAGAGTGAGGTTATTATAGGCATATGAAGCAGAGACAATGAGCTAATTTTGTTCAAATTAAAGGCTAAAGATTGCTTAGATACCCTTCAATCTTGGAAGTCTATGTATAGCCACTAAAAACATTTAAAAATTAATCTTATTTCTCTTTTTCCTCAGTCCCCAATAAATTATCATTTTTTTCTAATTCCATTTGACACAGATGTAGTTTCCAATTTAAAAGAATTAGAAAAGTTAATTTCTACATAATGTTAGAGCTAGAAGAAACCTTGGATATCACATAGTCCAATTCCTATATTTTGCAGATAAGGAAACTGAGGCCCAGAGAGGAGAAGTGGCTCACCCATGGTTGCACAATCAATAAGTAGCAGAGCCAGGATTCCAACCTAGGTCTCTTGATATCAAATCCAGAATTCTTCCACTAAACAATACATTTATCGAGCCACTGCTATATGCTCAACATTGTGGGGGTATATAGAACAGTATAAGGCAGAGTCCTCATCCTCTGGGAATTTATAATATTATTGGGGGAAATATAACTAAATAATACTGCAAAGCTAGATATAATTGAATACAAAACGAATAGTAAAGTCAGTAAATGTTAGAAGACATCAGAAGGGGAAGCAATTGAAGTGGTTAGGAGTCTGGAAAGGCTTATTGGAGGAAGTGGTCCTTGAGTTTATCTCTGAAGAACATAGAGCTTCTGGATGAATGAATGAATCAAGATGCTTTTGAGTGCCTATTATGCCAAGCATTCTGCTAAGTCCCTGACTTCAAGGAGGACTTAAGCTTATATTATCTTCTGAGTAAAATGGGGAATAGTGATCAGGGAGGTGGAAGAAACATGTATCCAGGATGGGAGATTCAAACTGAGTGGTGTAGTTCCTCTGGGGGTTGATCTCTTGAGTTTGGAAAGTAAATTAGCAGCAATAGCAAGGTGAAAGATGGCTTGTGAAAAATGGTTGGAGTTAAGAAGCATGGTCTCAGAGTGGAAGTTCAGAACCAAGTGGTTTAGTAATGGTGACAAAAATATAAAGGTAGGAAAGAGCTTGTTGTGTACATATACAAAAATTATCTACAACAGAGCAGGTTGAAGCAGAGAGCTCATATTGTAAAATAGATTAAATAGTCAGAGAGAGAAGATTGGGAAGAGTCTTGGACATCAGGCAAAGGACTTTGGTCTTTTTCTCAAAAGCACTGGGGAACCATTTTGAAAGAGGAAATTTATAGGATAAAAGGTATACGTCCAGGAAGATGAATCTGACAGCAGGTGTGCTGGGAAAAGAATCCAATTAGAGACCAATTATCATAATCCAGGCATAAACTGAAGAAGGTCTGAACTAGCAGGGGTAATGAGGAAATGACAGATACAAGAGACATTTTAGAGAAAGACTCAACAGCATATGTGAGTAATTGGATACGTATTGCTAAGGAAGAGGGAGAGTCAAAGCTGACTCAGAGTTTGAGCCATCCTGGTCATCAGAACAAACAGCAGACCTCTTATAGCCTTGGAATTAGTTTCTTCTACCATTTGTGCTGCTCTGATCTACTTCAGTTCCCTAGTTCTCTAAGCAGCAGGTCTATTCTGGCCCCCAGCCACTATGAACCTCAACAGATTGGCTAGGTGACCTCTAAAGCCCCTTCTGAGCTTTAAATGTGGTTTTGCAAACTTGTGAAGTGCTCTTTCTACTTTGATGATACCTAAGTCCTTAAAAATCTATTGTTGAATCTAGGATGTTGAGGTCTCTTGTCTTTAAGCATGATTGTTGTTCTTGTTTATCTGTTATTATCTAACTCAACCTCTAACTGGCAGTTAACACAGACACACAGAGTCACATGTGCTGCTGTAGTCATATTTGCTCATCACAAACATTAAGAAGGAATCTCACAAACAGAAGATTTGATGGGGGGTGATTTTTTTATTTTAATCTTTGATGCTAATATAATAGTCTAGGCATAACTTAGAGATGGCTTAGACTAGATGGGTATCCATAGATTGGAGAGGAATATTCAGACTTAAGAGAAATACAGTGGAAGAGTCAGCCAGATATAATGATATGGAGGATAAAAGGAGAGCAATTTCTAAAATTACTTTAAGTTTTTATCCTGAAAAAGAATGAGGATGTTGGTGGCCTTTGATGGTAATAAGTTGGATTAGAAGTGTCTTTTTCTTAAGGCAGTCACTGAGTCCTTGAATTTCAGGTGGTACTATACCCAGATAGATATTTCATATCTGGACTGGAAGATGATGGAAATTAAAAGTTAAGATGTGGCTTTGGAAGTCATCCATCAATAGTTGGTGGTTATAACCATGTGGGAAGAGTGCTGGGTTTGGCATCAGAGTATCCGTCTTTGAATCCTGGCTTTGTAAATTTGACTCTTTGAAAGTTGGGCATCTTAGTGACCAGGGTAAATCATTCTCCCTCTCTTGGGCTCACTCAATTCCAGAGTGCTGGACAAGATGACCTCTAAAATCCCTTCCAGCTCTGAATCTATGTTCCTGCAAAAGTGGCTAAGTTCACATAAGGAATATAGAGGATCAGAAAACTAAAGCCTGATGCTTGAGGAATATTTATGGTCAATGGGTAGAAAAAACAAGAGGAGTCAGTTGGAAAGAACATTTGGAGAGATGGAAGAAAATATAAGATCTCAACATCATATAACCAAGAAAGAATAAGATTTTTAGAGGGAGACAATGGCAGTTTTGAATACAATTGAATAGTCAGAAATGACAAGATTTGAGGGAGATCATTGGACCTAGTCAGAGGAAAATGACTGTTGACCTTAGAACAGTGCCAGTAGGTTGACAAGGAAAGAGGTCAGATTAAAGGGAACAAAGGAGACTCTAGAATGGCTAACATCATTGTGATTTAATGGTAATCCACAAATCTCTGGCCCTGTCTAAATCAGAGGCAGAATTTACCTTAAAGTTCACTATGATGAACATAAAGCATCCTTTCTTGCCAATGCCTTTTCACTTTACAATACTGGGGCTCTGGGATTAGCCAGAGATAGTATTTATAGGAAGGCCCCAGTATGGTAAAGTGTCATTGCTAAGAAAGGGTATTTTAAGTTCATCATAGTGAACTAGCATTTGACCAGCACTGACTCAGAAGTCAATGATTGTGCAAACACCCCTGAAGCCACCTCATTCTAGCAAGTCCAGTATTGTGGAATATCTTTTTCTGAAAGACATTTTTGTCCAGCTAACCAATGACTATATTTTGTGGAAGAAAAGTCTGGTAAAAAAAAAAGTAAGTAGTGCCATGCAAGTCCAAAACTCTTGAATTATGTTTTGAATCTGACAATCCTTTCTCTGGGATGAGGTGGATTCCGGGAACATTGAGGACATAGCCTGAGAAAGTGAAAATGCAAATTGTAATTTCATAATTCTTTTTGCTGATAATTAACAAAACCTTTAAACATATTTGTTTCAGGAGTTGCCAGGGTCAAAGAGTTCTTCACCTAGTTGCTAGTAAAATTACGTGAATCCTCTCAACTTTCAGTACTCTGGTCCTTAGATAGCAGACACAGTTTGCTGCCAAAACTGTTTTTGAAGCCTTTCCATCATAGTAGAACCAAACAGTACTTGTGCTTTGCTGGTATAGATAACCTTAAAAAACCCAGGGCCCTTTCATTCTAAAATGAAGTATTGGATTAGAACTTTGGTTTTGCTATTGCATGAAATATGCTATCAAACTAACTGGTGGGCTGGTTTATACTCATGGTTGGTTCAGTATCAGTTACTGAACACACATTGATTTCCTACCTTATTCTCATCATTCCCATTGATTACTTTAGGTAAGTCCTTAGGGCTAACCATCTCTCTTGCTAACCATTAATACTCAAACTCTCTAGTATCATGAAAATGAAAGAAAGAATGAATGAATGAATGAATGAATGAATGAATGAATGAAGTCATTAAAGCTCTTACTATGTTCCAGGCAATGTGCTAAGTGCTGGGGACACAAACACAAAAAGTAAGAAACGTCATTGCCCTCAGGGAGCCAGATAGTTCCTATTTGGAACAGCTCTAAGGCAGGTCATATTATCTCTTGGCTTTTCTCAGCTTTAGTTTCCCCTGGGGTCACAATGAGACCAGGCTTGGCTTTTGCTTGCTCTAGTCAGCCTAGCACAGAGCAGCTCCAGCTTCCTGGCTGGAGATACACCATAGCATACTTATAAATACTGTGAAGGGGGCTTCCAGATGCCTTCTAGAACATAGTAACAAGATAGTTCAGGATGCTGAAGGTTGTGCTGAAATCCTGAAGGTCAGTTTAGAACCTTCCTATGATCTGTTTTCATCAAAGGACTTCACTGATATTTTGCTTGAACTCATTCTCCAGTGGTTAGCATATACTTCCCTTTCTCCCCCCATTATTCTTTCTGTCCCAGAGATACTGACTCCTTAATTACCAAGGAATACACCACTCTCCCCAAACTCAGCTGTATGCTCCTTCAATCTTGTTTCACTCAATCCTTCTGTCACAAAATTAGACTGTAGATCTGAATGGCCCTTCTACTATGCCCTCTGGAACATTTATTCTGTATTTTTAAAATTAAAAACATATCTTTTCATCTGGCACCACTTCCTCTGTTGCTTCTTACATCTTCTGGAACTCATTCTGTATTATACTGAACTGCTGTCTTTGGTTACATGTTCATTAATACACCATTGAGAAGATGAAGTAGGGATCTCTAAATGCTTCTCCATCCCATTTGCTTCCAATTTTTCCTTCTATTACTAACACTCAATACTAACTGACTAACTTGACAATCTCCTTCTCCACCTCAACACTTTCCTTCATACTAGCAATATTCAATATAAACTTCGGTATTTCCTCAAATACCCCACCTTACTAGTTAACTAACTCCAATCTACATGGAGTTCAATCTTTATCTAACTTCAATCTATTCAAGTTCAACAACCTCTACATCACATTAGCCACATAGGTCTAGTCATATACTTGATCTTATAGTCATCCACAATTTTTTTCTACTTCCATGTTCAAAAACTTTGAAATTCTGGGTAGCTAAGTGTCACAGGGAATAGGGCACCAGCCCTGGAGTCAGGAGGACCTGAGTTCAAATCCAGTCTCAGACCCTTGACACTTACTAGCTGTGTGACCTTGGGGAAGTCACTTAACCCCAATTGCCTTGTTTCCCCCCTCCAAAAAAACAAATAAAACCTTTGAAATTCCTTGAACTATCATTTTTATATCTTTCTATTTCTCCTTATGCTTATATCTTCTAACGTTCTTTATGATCACTATGAGCTTTAATCTCTCTATCTCCCCTACTCTCTCTACACTATACTCTTTTCCTAATCTCAAACCCTTGGTGAACTAGTTCAGTTGTACACCATCCTTCACTCTCAAATTTCTTGTTTCCTTTCCCTACTGCTCAAGCACACTTTGACAAACCCCTTACTCAGCTTATTCCTACTATCTAAAGCTTTTGCTCCTACTCAAGTTCTGTTGAACACAACTGTAAGAAATCATAAAACCATAGTGAAGGGCCCATTACAGATTTATTCTACCTAACTCCTAATGGGTCCTCACTGCTGCAAGGAAACATTCTTATACCACTTTCATCTATTTTCTATGCCCCTTACCATATCTGTTTCATATCTCTTCTGTAACTATCCTAAGTTACCTCTTAAGCAGCTAGGTGGCATAGTGGATAGAGTGCTGGGCCTAGAGATAAGAAGACATGTCCCTGAGTTCAAATGTGACTTTAGACACTTATTAGCTGTGTGACCCTGAGCAAGTTGTTTAACCCTGTTTGTCTCAATCTCCTCATCTGTAAAATGAGCTAGAGAAGGGAATAGCAAACCCTTCCAGTATCTCAGCCAATAAAACCTCAAATGGGATCATGAAGAGTCAGATATTGAAATTACTCAAAACCAACAAATGCCACCTCTTTCCCAACTCCCGAAGCTTGGTATCATGCCTCATACTTCTCAGGGGAAAAAAAATTGAGGGCATTCACAACAAATTCCATCTTCTCTTCATCTCACATTCCTCTGATATTGATCCCTACTACTCTCCAGTCTATGATAATGAGATAGCCTTTTTGCTTGCCAAGGACAACTTCTCTCTTCTCTAATGTCTAATTCCCCTGATTTCTACATGGTGGGAATTCTTCCTTCCTTCCTTCTTTTCTTCCTTCTTTTCTTCCTTCCTTCCTTCCTTTCTTCTTTCCTTCCTTTTCCCTCCTGTTGTTTCCCTACTTTCCCTTTCAACTCCTTTGAATATAAGAAAGGAAAAGAATGATAGTTTGAATGTGCACCAAGCAAAGTTGTCTAAGGCTCTTTAAGGTGCCCTAATGTTTACAAAGTGCTTTATTTACAATCATTTTGCGAGGTCAATGGTGTAAGTATTGTGATCCTGATTTTATAGAGAAGAAATCTGTCTTAGACAAGTCATGACTACTCCATAGCAAAGGAAGTTCTTACATTCCATAGAATGTAAAATATTCATGAACTAAGATATCTTTCTTTATATCTGTATCTCCAGCAACTAGCAGTGTTTCACACATAGTAGGCTAGGAAGTAAGTGTCAGAGCTCAAACTGAAATCTCACCCATTCCAGGAAGAATACTGGCTTCTCAGTCTTCTGATCTTGCCATAGTCCTTATGTTTTATAAGGTTTTTTTATAAAGTTTTTTTTTCCTTTTAACGCTAGCAGTGAAGGCATGAACTTTGTCAAAGACAGAAAAAGAGAGGAACCAATGTAAACTGAGAGGTCTAGACCTTAGAAAAAATAGCCATGTTTGCTAATTATTTAAATCTCTATTGTTAGTAAGACAAAATACCCCTGTGAGTAATTTTCTTCAAGGTCCTATGATATCACATAGAAAAACCTCATCACCTCTACTTTGTAGAAACACCTGAAGTCACCACCCATTTCTCCAACTGACTAAATAAAAGTTCCAACTTTGTTTCACTTGTATTATTGGGATAGAGCTGAGATTCCCTGCTCTCTGACTACCAAATTTGGTTCTAAATACAAACTGCAGAGAGGATCTTGGAAATTTTTCCAGATTAATGTAAAAATCATCTGTCAAAGAGTTCTAGAACTGGTTACAGTTGGCTTCAACCAAGGAGGAGTTGCACATTGTGAGGGAATTGGTCAACCTGAGTCAGAATTCTGATTCATCAATCTGTGGTGGTGCATCTTGGGTGTACCTCTGAGGTGCCCAATCCAAGTTTGGCCTTTTGTTTTTCCCTAAATAATCAACTCAAGGACATTTTTTCATTCCTTCCTTGAAACCAGAGAGAATAACTCCTGTCATCCACACCTGTCAGACAAGTTCCATCTTAATTGCTCTTTGCATTTTCTCACAACCCATAAAACCCTAACTCTCCCTGGAGTTAGTACATTAGCCTTTGAACCACTGATCAGAGGAACAGCAACACAGGAGGTCCTCTTATCTTCACCATCACCAGAATCATCCCCACACAATGTATAGGTAAGTGATTTGCCTGCCTACTCTTTGACACAATTAGGATTAGGATGAATGTTGCCTTCACCACCTCCCAGACTGGTACAATAAACCAATCGAGTTGAGTGTCAATGAGTAGTTTTCTCCCACTACTTAGGATTTCCCATCTCCATACTTTCATGTATCATCTGATTGCCCTGGTGCCTGTAGTTTTTAAGGTGGTGGTTTGGGAGGTATCACAGAGAGTGAAAATTACTTAGCCTAGGAAATGATAGCAAACTGGCATACTATGAATGCAAATGTCATTAATATGTGAGTGTTGGAGGAAAGAGAGAAAACTTACCTATCTTGCAATTTAAATGTAAGATAATATAATACTCTTTATACCTTGCAATTTCCTGACATTTTTTTTTACCTTCTACAGGCAAAATGCCTTCATTTACATTCATTGAGCTTCCCAACCCTATTTCCACTATTTTGATTTGTCACCCTGTCTTTTCCTATAGGTGAACAAACTTTAAAAATGAGAATACTACAATAGCGTTTAAGAGTATAATCTTTTGTGAGGGAGGGAAGTGGTGGGTAAGGATAGGAATGGTAGGTTCCCTCTCCTTGGAAATCTTCAAGCTGAGTCTAGACCACCACCTGTTGAGTATCTTATAGTGGGTCTTCCTTTCCTGTATGAGTTGGATTAGACAGCTGCTGAGGTCCCTTCAAATTCCCAAATCTTGTGATTCTGTAGAAGAAACCTATAATTTCAGTGGTAATAAGGAAGTCCTGGTATGTAAATCAGTAATTCTTCTGTTATTAATAGTCTTTGAAAGTTGCCTAGGGGCAATTAGAAGGTAATGACATATCCATGGTGACAGGTATTATATGTAATAGGCAGAGATCAAACCCAAGTCTTCCTGATTGGCTCATTGTGCAACATTGCTTTTCTTAGCATCAGTGACAGTCATTAAGCCAGCAACTTTCTATATTATCTAGAATATAACAATGGTTCCTTCTGAGCTTCCACCATTACATGGAATGAATTATAACTGAGTTAAGTATAATGAAACAAATTTAAAATTTGATTACAGGTCAGTTAATTGTTTAATGCCATGCTTTACTTTAGAGTGGGTCTTTTGGGTGAGGGAGGGGACTCTAGTACAGCGATTTTATTGGTACAGCAAGCTCCTGTTGAGGAAACTACCTCTATCAATGCAGTTGGGCAACTATTTTGAAACTTGTAGTCTAAATTAGAGAGTGTTCTGGGGGCATTAAGAAGCTAAATGACTTGACAAGGGTTACATAAACAGGGTGGATTAGCAGTGAATCTGAACCCACGTCTTCTTTTCTCTAAGACTGGTTATCTATCCACTATACCACATTATATCTTCTGTTCTACAGAGTTTTGGAATAAACACCATTCTTCAAAAGTAAGCCAAGAAAATTAATGTTAGATAAAGGAATCAATTAAGCAATCAACATTAAGAGCCTACTATGTTTGAAACGCTAATAGCTGCTGGAGATACAGATATAAAGAAAGATATCTTAGTGAACAAGTATTTTACATTCTACAGGAAGATATGTATATATATATATATA